>CABEEJ010000007.1:133670-226613 GCA_901482245.1 Timema douglasi | reverse complement strand
ATATTAAAAAAAAAAAATCTGGCAGCAGACCTACATTCATCTTCAATGAGTGTAATGAGAATTAATTTAAATATAAATGTATGTATGTAGATATACATGTATATATAAATATATGTGTATATATGTATATATACACATATTTATATATAAATTCCAGTGACTAGGAACACTAATGAATTCCTAATACGTTAGGTCTACCTAATTGAATATAAATATCTTCAAACTGCAGTTTTTTTTATGAGAACCACGGTTATTAAGCTTGAAAAACACTAAATCAATCGTCAATTATTTTATGAATTTCTTTTTTACACTGTTAAAATATGACTTTGTCTTGGAAGACTAGATTTATGTTTGTATCTATTTATTTTGATCTTAGAACCCTGATATTTTGAATAAGACGTCGTTGCAAATGAACTAATTTCACATTTGTACGATTTATACTATCTCTTATCCCTCGTATATAGAGAGTATTGTGAATGTAAAACCCTTAATTTTAGAGTTTAGTGACTATGTCGACTTTTCATGACCCTCTGAATCCGAATAAAGAACATTTTGCAATGCCATCTGTCCGCATGTTACTGGGTCTAAAGCCGAAACCATTTCACCGATTGGGCTAAAACTTTGTATCTAGGATGTTCATATTGGTCCTAAGATGTGTTTTTGGAACCAGGTTATCCATCTAAATTTGAAATTAAGAGTAGTTTACTTAGGGGTGAAAAGAGAAAAAATTAATTTACTAAAAAAACGTTAAAGATTTTTATTAAACTTAGTATACAGGCAATGTTTAACTTAACAAACAAAATGAAAACTTTAGTTTCCCCATGAAAATGTCTTAGGCCACTTTACATAAGCGGAAATCTCAAATTTTAATCATATCTCGCAACTTTTTGAGATACCAAATAACTTATCATTTCAACGTTGTAGTACTATTAAAAATACTACCTTTATTTGAAAGATATTTTTTTTAAACCATTCCGCGCTATTGGCAAATATGTTTTTTAAATTTAAGCCTAGGAAATTTATTGTTATGCTCTTTCGTTTCTGTAATAGCATATATTATTTCATCTGTGATATTTGGTTAAATGTTTCTACAACCATCTACAGTAGCCCCATGGCTTCTTTGGTGCTGACTGACAGCTTTTAAAAGTTACCAGACCAAATATTTTATCCCTACGCCGAACCAAATGACCTGCAAAAACATGTGTTTACTAACTGTACCGTCTGACAGTCAATATCTAGGTATATACCTAAATGTTGACTGTCAGAAGTCAGCTGTGAACTGTAAGTCAGCACCAAATAAGCCATGGGGCTACTTTATATTATGTTGTTTCACATATTTTAAGAGTTTTGAGTAAAAATTTTAATTTTTAGGCAATAGAGTAAGAAAGTTTGTGCGATGCACCGTAAAATTTTTTAAAATTATTATGGGATATAAATGGTAAGTTTTTAACGATATAAATGCATATTAATACCTATATCCTACATTATCATAAGAGCCATATTTTAAAACAACAAACCACATCTTAAATAATGTGTGGTTTCTGAACTCTCACTTTGCGTCTTAGCACATCGAAAAGCCTATACAATCTAAATTATAATTTGTGTAGGGATTGATAATCATTACTTTTATCAGAGAGGCTTGAATTTAACATTTTTTAAATCGTATTCTTCTCATCAGAATTAATACGGTATGGTTATCAATATTTTATCTATTCTTTTGAAGTGAATAGCTACACTATTCCTCCAATATTCTCTCTTCAGCCTTGTCTTCTTTAATTAAATTGATAACAACTCTTTATGTAAAAAGTATAAATTACAAATATATATATATCTATATAAATGTAAAGTTAAAAAAACTATTATCTACAATATATAATTAATCACCAGTTTAACTCGTTTACACCAAAAGAGATAGTCATAGAACAGCGAACGTGAGCGAATGCTGGTTGTGCGAGTAGACTTAGACCTAGTGAGCTAGTAAATACTAAATTCTCAGTTATATACCGACCTACAGTGCAATGTCTGATGAAGATATTATAATTGCGGCTGCTAGTTTTATTATATTACACCAGTTAACAAAAAAGTAAAAAAAATACGGTAGTGGGTGACATCTCTGCTACAAAGTCGAAGACAGCATAGTATTGAAAGTTCACTTATTATTATTATTATTATTATAATTATTATTATTATTATTATTATTATTATTATTATTATTAGCACCACGTCTTACTACCCCTTCGGGTTATACGCACTTACGCTAATGTGTAATGGTAGGGTGATTGTGAGATGAAATGGAGGACCTACAGTTTAACATGGAATCCGAACGACGGTTGAGGCCTGGCATTCCCCACATTCACAAGATGTCTTGTCAGAGGTGAAGGAAGGGTTTGGTAATCAGATAAATCTGTGCCGGGACCAGGGATTGAACCCCGGCCGCCAGCACAGAAGTCTGACACCTTACCCCTAGTCCACCAGGTCACCAAATTCACTTATTGATATGCGTTTGCAAGAAGAATCTGGTCAGTTTAGAAACTTTTGCAGAATGGCATCAGAGGATTTGGATTACTTATTATCTTTGATTGACAGAAATACTTCTAAGAAAAATACAAACTACAGAGATTATATTTCTTCACAGCAAAGGCTTGCTTTGCCTTTGCGATTTTTGGCAACGGGTGATTCTTATCCAAGCCTAATGTACCTTTTTAAAATATCGAAATCAACAGTAGGCAATGTCATTCTTGAAGTGTGTACGGCTATGATTGAAGGACTACAGGATTTTGTTGAGGTAAGCTTTTAACTCTTTTTTTTTTCCAAGAAACAATCTCACGACATGTATAGTATCTGAAATAAAATCTACATTATTACAAATGTGTAGGCATCATTTTCGACCCCTCGACTTTGGATTATTTAAAAAAAAATTAAGATGAGAGGGTATAAATAAAACGTTTGGCTTTAACGTTTAGCTTGCTTATTTAATTTTTTTGTTTTGTTTTTAGTCACCGTCCACAGAATAAGAATGGTTGAGAATTTCACGTAAATTTGAAGAACGGTGGAATTTTCCTAACGTTATTTGTGCCATCGACGGAAAACACTGTGTTATACAGGCACGAATCAAAAGTGGCAGCGACTTCATCAACTACAGATCTACTTTCAGTATTGTTTTGATGGCTGTTGTAGATGCTGATTATAATTTCATTTATTCTGAGGTTGGTTGCTAGGGTCTAATATCCGATGGGGGAGTGTTCATAAATATAGTGTTCTAGCAGAAACTTCAAAATGATGATTTAAAAATCCCCTCCTGATAGTTATCTTCCCAGAGCACAAAAAAAAGTACCTCACATATTTGTTGGAGGCGATACGTTTCCATTACAAACACATATAATGAAACCATATCCTGGTACTCATGTTAAGGGCTCGGACAAAAGAATCTATAGTTACTGCTTATCAAGAGCACGTCGTGTAGTTGAGAACACCTTTGGTATTATTTCGTCTGTCTTCCGTATATAGAGAGAACCTATGTTGCTAAACCAGAGAAAGCTTCAATTGTTGTGATGACATGCGTTTACTTGCACAATTTCCTAATGAAAAAAGGGCGACAAATCTATAATTGGCGCTATTGATACAACGATCTATAGGGCTCATGTTATAAGAGCTATCGAGAAAAAATAATTTAGGATTACGAGAAACCCGAGAAGGGATATGAACGCCTACATGATCAAGAAATTGCAAGAAATTTTGTTATTGAAAATATTAAAAACAAAAAGGGCATCACAATAAAGTATACGCGAGAAGAGAGTTTGGAGCCCTAATAGGTTTTGAATTCTGTCATAATCATAATAAATCCGGTTATTAAAATATTTATCATAGCATGCAGCAACAAATTTTCTTTGGACGTTTTCTAACCTAAGAGAGTCAGTTAAGGTAATGGAATTCCAAGCAACAGTAGCATATTCTAACTTAGATCTAAGAAGGGCGTAGTGCAAACATAAAAAACAGTCAACTTTCTTAAATTATGAAGTAATGAATTTAATAAGCCCAAGTAATTTCAATGACTGGGAAATGACATGGTCAACATGATAGTGTAAATAAAGTTTGTTATCCAGGAGGACACCAAGATCGTTAATACAAAGTGTACGAACCATGTTTTCATTGCCTAATTTATAAGTAAAAAAGAAAGGATTAGTTTTCCTAGTAAAATATATAGATTTGGTCTTAGATTTATTGATAGACATTCAATTTTCCAAAGACCATTGTAAAATACCATTTACATAATTTTGTAAATCTATACAATCTGCAATTAATTTGATAGTTTTAAATAATTTTACATCATCAGCAAAGAGTAAATAACTAGAAGAGTTCAAATATTTACCAATGTCATCAATAAACACATTAAAGGGAAGAGGACCTAAATTAGACCACTGTGGTATGCCACAGGGTGCTAAAAATGTATATGAGGTGTGTGAATCACTTTTAATAATGAATGATCTTTCATACAATTAGCTGCTGTACCAATCTACATAAGAGTGATAATAATAACAATATCTGCTGTATGTTATTTTAATTTTTTATTTGAATATAATTTGCATTCTGTTTAATTTTAGTCAAATGATATTACCAAATGTTCACCTTTATTTCACATTGACCAATTATTGTCTTTTGTTCAATCACTTATTTTTACTTTTATTTAATATGATCTGATAAATAGGTTTTAAAAATTTTTTTTACTGTAGTCATTTTATCTACTACTCAACATAATACTTTCTATATTTTACAATATAATTGTGTCTAAATTAATTTAATTTTGTCAATAAAATTAAAAGTACTTTTATATAAATGTGCCTTGGATTGCAAGCTAATTTGTACTCTCTTCCGAGAAATTATTTATAAAGAGCCTTAAATTGTTTTAGTCTGCTGTACATTGAGAATCCATGCGTGTTTCTAGATTCTGCTGATAATCTTCTGTTATGAGAATTGTCTGCGTGCGTGGTTGAGCCTGTGACGACTATTGTGCTTGAGGAGATGATCCTGACGGCGACGGCTGAGAAGATGAGGATGATGATGGTGATGGTAGGAAGTATGATGTAGATGGTGATGATTTAGAGCGAGGATCGTCATATTTCCCCATATCAACTTCATATAATATATTTGATATCAAATGTTCAATGCTAGTGTTTGTGTCGGCACCGTACTTTCTATGTTTCATAGCTACGTGCTCCCTAAACACCGAGATTTGTCTCTGCGATTGAAAATAGTTTCTATTAAACATTTATAGGCATCTTCAACTATGGGATCTTCTGATAACTTTCTTTTTTCTTGGTTTTTTTTGGGGGGGAGGTGGGGGGGGAGATTTAAATTCCTTTTGGCGAGAAGATGAAGCAGAAATGGTTTTTGTTTCAAGTTTGTTGTCATCATCGTTGGTTTTATTCTGTATTTCAAATCCTTCCTCTGCTGTTTGTTAAGGTTCAGGCTCAAGTCTAAAATAATGTGATAGAACCCCTTATAAAAATGAGTGTATAAATAATATTATAGTTACAAATTAAATTTCAAAAGTCAATAAACACATCCTCATAATGACGAACTTTCACATTTATATATTAATATTCATTAAACATACATTCAGACAAAATATTTCGTATAATAGTATAGACAACAACAGGGGTGGAGGTACGTACTTGCAGCCCCCACGCCCGTAGAGGGGGAAGAGGTGCGGGATGTTTGGAGGGCTTTGGGGGCGAGGAGTGTTAGCTTTGAGAAGAAAAAATATGAAATGGATAATTGAATATTCTTTTTCACTTTGAGGACGAGATACATAGTACTGTATATTTATTAACCCATCTTGGAAAGTGGGATTTGTTGTATTGATGTAGGTGGTCCAGCCACTAGCCCTGTCCTTTGTACTATATGGGGGATGTATAGTGTTAGGGGAGAAGGAACCCATGTCAGCGTTAGCACGAAGTCTTATCAAGCTGGAACTAAAGCACTGATATCTAGTATCTAGCATGATGTATGGTGGAGGGGTGTGTTTAGAATTACAAGACCAGCAGAGATTAGCGAGGGTAGTTTTTCCTAAAAAAAAATTCCACCCTCACTCCACGCATATGTGGGTGCGCCTCCTTTCAACTTTCATAATACCCTAACATTAGCGTAGTTAATACATAAGCGTATAACCCGAACGGATGGTAAGACGCGGTGCTAAAACAAATGTTGTCTAAGTGGCGGGGATATGTAAGGAGTGCAATGATTTAAGTCGGGGGCACGAGTATGGGGCAACCAAACCAAGCTCCGCCACTGGGCCATAATAGTATGTATTGCCTAGCTAGTAAAAACAGAACATTTAAAATAATTTCTTAAATTAGGCTGCAATTTCTTAACATCAGACAAAACCGACGCCAAGCATCTGAATAAAATAATTAATGAATTATAAAAAGGTATCTAAAGAAATACTAACCGCGTTATTTGGATTTGAAAGCGGTGTGTCAATATTTGATCATGGTTTATACTTGTCCAATAAAAATTGCATACTAGTGTAAGCGTACCATTTCGATGTATATGTACTCTCTGCCCCATTGCCAGTTTTAGGTAGCATCCTTTTTTGCCGTTCTCGTCGTTAAGATGCTAGAAGCGAGTCCATTTTCTTCTTTACTTCATCAACTCGACATTTAATTATGTTTCCGATGGCATTCCAGGGATCCTCGTTTATTGAATTATTTTTTACTCTCCAACAGTAGGGTCCCAAAGACATCTTTACTCTTTATAATGTTCTATAAGCTGCAGGCACAAGTCATTATTCCAATCCATCTTTGATCTCTGTTCGAAATTATTATTTAGAATGAAGGTTGTAAATACTTGCACCGAACAAAAGAATCCTTTGATAAAATCGCTTAGTCGAGCGAGCGCGTGTTAACCCGAAGGAATGCTCCAAGCAACTGTTCGTACACTTTTTCGTTGTTTAGACCAACAGAGCGATCATTCTTAGAGCATTCATTCCCATTTTGGGCGAATATACTTGAACATACTAGAGCACCGAAAGAGTGCTCACTACACGTTTACACCAAGAGAATTTAGGCGTAGTGGGGGAAGAATTTGCATTCGCTCGCTTAGTCTAATTTAGATGACCAATTTATATTTTACCGATTTGTGTTTGTTTCATTGTGACTAGCAATGATTTAATCAGCTATTTTTCAGAAAAAAGACCATTGTTGTTAAATAATGGTCCATTGCAGATGAAACACTTATGGGTGCACTCTAATTACAAAATAAAGTGTACCTGTTAGAAGGTATCTAGGTAGGGTCATTAATTTATATCACTGAACTGCAGAAAATAGTCGAGCAGATCCTAATTCCCTTAGTTGGGCCAAACCTAGATTTTAGGGCATTTAACTACAAATTTACTTCAGTTTTACAAGTACAATAACATATTAGGTGTAGCCTATTTTTAATACAACAATCTTATTGATACAAGCTTCCTAACCTTTGCTTTTTGAGGCAAGATTTGGTTCTGGTTTCTATAACTTTTTTTGTGAGTTTTCTTACAGAAATTTATGATCGGATGCACTTTCCTGGTTCACTGACGATTAATATATTATATTTCTCTTTCACCTCCACTATTGAGATTAACTATTCTGTAGCAAATTTACGTTTGTCAAGTTTTTATTACTACTACAAGATTCTCGCCCTTCCAGCCCAGCTCTACGAGTACCAATATTGTTTTTTAAAAACACCACGTCTTACTACCCGTTCGGTTTTTACGCCTATTTACTAGTTATATCAATGGGTTAAGGATTATAAAGGCTTAATTGAGAGGAACTGCAGCAACATTAGCATGTAGGGAAGGTGTAAAACTATTTAGAGCCCTTTTATGCAGGAATTTTGTGTCGCGCGATACACGACGGCAAGAGCCGTCGCGTTTTGTAAGTTCATTTTATGCACGCGGCATTTGCCGCCCGTCGAAAAAAATAGTAGTGGGGGAGGACAAATCGTACCAGTGCTGCCAATTCCTTTATATGTTAGAAAGTGGAAGAATGGATCCGTGCGTCATATATTTTGCGTATCGTAACATTACGTTGAAAAGACGTCAAGTCATCAACTTAGCAAGATTTGAAGATTGGGTATTTCGTAACCTCTACGGAAAATTAAGAGACGATAGGGACAAGTTTTTAAATTCAGGGTGTTCAGCCAAACTATATTTTTAAATTCCCTGACTTTTCCAGGTTTTACAGATCCAATTTACTTTTTCCCAGACCATTATTTATCGATATTACGTATATTACGAAAATATTTTTTTAAGATCACAGATTAAATAGTATGGTTTTTTTCTAGATACATACTCATTCTGAAGTTGTATCACTCCATAAAGGGATTACATCATTTCTGCCTCCGGGGAAATGGACCATTTTAAGTTAAAAATAGATTTCAGTAAAATTGTATTGAGCCATTAAAAGATTGCCTCAAGCAAGAAAGATTTAAAATAGTTGTGGGACAGGGTCATTCTTAGTTCCTTCTACTTAAAATGTAGTCCTAGTCAAATTTTGCGCATGTGCATAATCATGAATCAACTTTGGCTAAAGACACGTGGCAGAAGGGTGGAAAGACACAAAACTCACTTGTTGACCTTGAGGAGTGATAATAGTCTGCTCACCATGGACAATGTTGTGAAAGTGATTACAGCTGAGTATTAACTGGAAGAAAAGTGTTATTTTGACTATTGTGAATCAAAATATGAGGCTTTATATCGACGAAATGTAAAATTTCCAGAAATTTAATAACATTCCCTGACTTTTCCACGACTTTTCCCTGACCAAGCGAATTCCCTGACAATTCCCTGTTTTCTAGGTTTTCCAGGTCGCTGGACACCCTGAAATTGCTTTAGAATGTCGGTAGCATCGTTTGATGAGCTAGTAGTCAAATTCCAAGTAACGATTCAAACTAGGCAAGAGTTGGTGAGAGGATTATCTTTTTCTTCACATTTTCTTCTATCCATACTTTTTTTTAGATTTCTGTTTTTGTATTCCTCCGATGATGAATCCCAAATTGCTTTCTTTTGCTTAACCTCATCTATAAAACGTTCAATATCTAAATCATCCATTTTTTAGAAAAATGAGAAAGAAAAAATTCATTCGACCGACACAATTTCACTTGGAATTTCACACAACTGAACTAGTCCTGTCTACTAGCTAAGGTTAACAGCCAGCACTGATGTTTAGACAGCGGACAGCAGAAAAGTGGCGCGTTTGCATAAATAGAGCCATGAGGCACCATATACTTAGATTACTTCGGGCGGCTTTTGTCACTGGCGTTTTATTAAAACACGACGGCATGTTTTACAAAACGCGACGGCAAGTTTTTTGGACGGCAGAGCATCACGCGACGGCTTTTGGCGCCGTGTGTCGCGCGGCACAAAACGCCTGCATAAAAGGGCTCCTAAGGAAAACCACTCTCAATGCACCCGACCGGGATCTAACCCCGATCTCCCCGTTCACAGCAATCTAGTCTAACACGAAAGTAGCGCGTTAGAGCACGTGGCCACCGAGGCGGGTGGTACCGCTATTAACTTCTAGAAGAAGTCCGACATCTTACCCCTAGACCACCAGGTCACCAGTATTTTTATTGATAATTTGTCTGGCTTATGTATAAAACAAACAAAATACATTTTTTTCCATAATCGAGTTCATATTTTAGCCACGGGAGCTTGATTTAAACAAACAGATTTATGACTACTTGATGGATAGCATCATGGGAGATCGAATGTTTTAACAAATGTTCATGTAAACTGATTATTTTGTTAATTTTCAAACTTTAAATTAATAGTATTATTAAATATTTTCCAAAAATTAAAACAAAACAGAAGAAACATCAATTATTTCTGCCATAACATAAGTTCGGGTAGATGAAACTATCTAAAAATGGTATTGCCGTATTTTGGTAGACTTTACTAAAACATAGTATGTTGTTTCTCTTCAGGAAGCTATCGTATTGAATCATCTTGGTGTAAATGTACAGGTAATTGGGGTTTTGATTAAAGTAGGTGGACCAGTTAACATCAGTTTCATTCTAAGCAGGGCAGAAAAGTGATGTAATAATTAGTCTAACCTTGCCAATGTATATATTGTGTAGTCATAAATATGAAAACAAAAAATTATCAGCTTTAGTACACTTTTTATATCATCTTAGTTAAACTGCTGATTCACACTGATAAATATGTATTTGGTAAAAATATAATATGATTTGAATTCTCATGTCTAAAGAGCTTTGTTGAATAAATTTATTATTTTATTTTATTATTAT
The DNA here is from genome assembly GCA_901482245.1 of Timema douglasi. NCBI lineage: Eukaryota > Metazoa > Arthropoda > Insecta > Phasmatodea > Timematidae > Timema > Timema douglasi. The sequence continues at coordinate 216,329 of CABEEJ010000007.1, read as the reverse complement.
CATAATAATAATAATAATAATAATAATAATAATAATAATAATTATTATTATTATTATATCAACAGCTACCCAATCTTGTACAAAGTGTATGTATGTAATATATTAGAATAAACAAAATTTATTAAACTGTATAGTTATTGTATGTTATTGTATTATATAATTGTAATAAATCTGATATATATTTACGGTACTGTTTTCTGATCATAACCTGGACACAATCTTGAATAATATGCTCTCGATTATTTTAAGGTTGTAGCTAACACTATAGATATAGTTAGGGGTTTTGTACTTGTATGAATATTTTTTCTAATTAACTCTATTTATCTAGGGATGAATGGTATTATGATTAAAAAAACAGTTACGCTTATTTTTTATTTATAATAATTGAGACATTTATGTTCAAGCAAATGTAAACTGAAAAGTATTCTATAAAAGTAGAAATAAGTGTTAAAAAGAGGATTGGGAAAAATTTAATAATAATAATTATAATAATAGATAAAGTAACACTTTTTCATTTTTTTCCTAAAATATATAAAAAGACTGGTAATATGTAGAGTTTTTATTAAAATATTTAATATTTTATTTAAAAATAATAATTTTATAAAAAAAGCTGTATTCATTAAAATTAATCCTTTTTCAGAAATAACACACACACACACACACACACATATATATACTATTACCAAGAACTTGCAATATATCAATTAACATAATGTTGTGTTTTAAAAACATATTGTATTAAAATGTACTAAAAATGATGTAGTTGTTTCCCCTACTACGTTATAATACTAGTCCAAACTATACTCATTTTAATAAAACTTATGAAGTAGGTATGAGGAAAAGTAAATTTAGAGGAATTGAATCCACATTTCCTTGGATGGGGAGGGGAAAATCATTGGGCAGAGAGGACTCAGAACACCAGATTGTGATTCGAAGCCTGACTTCCCCATAACCAGATAATCAGACCCATAAAATCTAGTCCACCTTCCAACCTACATAGGTACAACCGTGTTAAATGAAATGTATCCTAATATTGTCAAATTCTTGGTTTATTTATCTCTATGCAGTGTTGCTTCTCGTCCAGAAGTTATCACGTATGTTCATATATGTGATAGTTTCTAGATAGGCTGTGTATTGATGAGTGTAGACCTCATGTAAATTAATACTTCAATAAAGATAAATTTATATTAACAATGTTATATTGAACCTACAATGGGTTTCTTACTACATTTTAAAGGAAATTATTAATTGAACACTCAAAGACAAAAGTTGCTTCTAAGGGTTACCACTTCTTAATCCATAACAATGGAAATACATAGTGTTACTTGCCTTAATAATTGTGGAAGTACGACAAGAAAAGAACTACTTGTAGAGGACAACCATAATTCTGAATTCACATTAAGCGCCACAGATGTCGCTTATGCGGGATCGTCTGACTTTGAGAATTATTTATTGTTTATATTATTTATTATCTTTTAAAAGTGATTTGTTTGATTATTATCTTGTGTTTATTATAATATTAACGGTTTAAATGTTTTGTGATTTGTTGTTTAGTAACAATATTAATGTCATAGCCGTTGAGCAATGTTTGAATGAGTGTTTTAATTTACATAGCTCAAGTGAGCGCATGCGCTAAAACCACTGGCTTAGCAACTATGAAGTAACTTACTAGAAAGGTTGAAAAGGAACGCTGACAATTCATAGCAATAATTGAGCTATTTGGCTAAAAAAGGGGACATAACTTGGTTTAAAAGACCTTTACTTTTTGGCAACAGGGACTGTTACCACTCTATTTTTATCGCAAGTGGTCACGCTGTACGATGCCGGACCTACCAGACGATATCTTCGGGTAATCAATAGATATTGTACTTAAAGGACATCCGTCGAGCCCAGGATCCCAAGATCGAGTTCTGTAGGGGTCACGTACAGTAACAGACAGTTTCATCGGTCTAAGTATTTACAAGTAAAGTCAGTTTTTCCACTAGCGCGGGCGTCCAGTCTCTTTATTTCTTTATCTATCGTCTAACATCATATTTGTATTATCTTTTAAAATCTTCTACTAAACCAAAATTCGTAAACCTACGTATTATGTCGAACCCACACAATTACCTTACCGGCGACATTTCCCCTCCCGTAAGCTATCCTGGAAGATTCAGCCCACGGTAGGTGACGACATTAACTTAAATCTTCCATCATTTGGTAGGCCCGTGTGTTCGGGAAGCGTCGTACGAGATTGGGATGTTATTTCTTTTAGATTGCGATACAGTAATACAAAGATCAGTGAAAATTATGAATGATGCCTCGGATAATGTAATGAAAATTATCTTTATTCAGTTTTGTTGACTTTGAGTATTAGTTTAATGAAGATTTATCTCTCTCTTAAAGAATAAGATATCTCACTTTCTTGGTAAATAGATAAATAATTGTATTTTATTTGTTATTTTAGGAATATTCAAAGAACCTTTAGGAAATTAGATATCCAAATTAATAGTTTGACTTTAATTTAAGTAGTATGTAGGCTATTACCACGTTCTGATTTGATTAATATTTGGGGAAGACAATTCCAGAAGGCATTAACATGATGATAATTAAATGTAGGGGTGTGTTTGGAAATACAGTATAAAAAGTGTATAATATTCTGTGTTAGCCATCAGTTCATCGTCAAGACTTCATACATAACATCTGAGTAAAGGTTTGGTTGTACAATCCTTGATTTATACCCACCCACCAGATATTTTGTCAACGGTCAGCATTCACTGGTAAGCGTAAGAATTTTAGTAATTATCATCATTTAGAAGATTTTTACCAAACATAAGCTTGAAAAGACTTGTCAACTAAAGTTGGGATGCTACGTTATTGCATCCATTTCTATGAGAAAAACTAACTTTTACAAATGTTATAACTACTTTAAAAATGAACGAGCCTTAAACTGAATCCATCAAGTAATTTAAAACTAAAGGCGGTCAAATTAACTCGCGACCATGTTGAAAATTACTTACACTTCACATCTTGGAAAACACAGATTTGTTATTTGCCAAACCCTTCCTTCACCTCTGACAAGACGTGTGTTAACCACAACTTGTGAATGTGTGGAATGCCAGGAACCCACCGTGGTTCGGATTCCGCGTTAAACTGTAAGGCTTCCATTTCATCGCACAATCACCCTACCATTACATACTAGCGTAAGTGCGTACAAGCCGAACGGTTATTAAGACGTGGTGCTAATCATAACTACACATCTTTTAACTCTGACCTGAGGATGATGCCAGTACTGCATCGAAATATTATGTAGAAGCTCAATATGTTGCAGGGATTGCAGCAATCAAAGGAACAGGGAAAAACAGTTAAGAAATGAATTCAATTTTTACATTAATGTTTTTAATTTCTTTTTAAAATCCTTATTTATAAATAACTAGATCCTTCCCCTCCACCATTATTATTTTCAACACACATATTGAAGAATCATCATAGACTCTACCATAAAATATGAGTGACTATCGACATTTTTTATGAGGAATAAATTAAATTTTCAAAATAAAATATAGCCTATGCTACTCGCTGATAATGTAGCTTTATATTGGTGAAAGAATTTTTAAAATTGGTCCAGTAGTTTTTGATTTTATCCATTACAAATAAAAAAACAAAACTTTCTTCTTTATAATATTAGTATGGATTTTGTTTTGTTCCCAATTAATCACTAAATAATTAATATATACATGTTTGGATCATCTTGTCATATCACTCACTGTTTGAAAGTAATTTGACTCAAAAGTTCACAATTTTCAATTTTTTAATATGTTTAGAACCTTTTAGATGTTTGTTAAAACATTAATTATCGTGTTATATATATATCATCATAAGATATTATAGCTTGTAATTATTATTATTATTATTATTATTACCAAACTTTTTCATTAATTCAAATTATAATGCCTATATTATTGTTATATTGCATCATGTATATATATATGTTTTTCATGCTAAAATTACACAGTTGTCAACTTTACTAAAATTTGGATTCTACTACTAATAATCTAAATCGTTCCTTATTTACTATTAAAATGTTTTTCAAAGATTAATATTATTATTATTACTATTCATAAAGAATGCTCAATTGTACTTTCCTAAATACACAGTCTGTTCACGGTAGGAATTGTTTTCTGAAAGGCCTTCTTCCTTACTAGAAGTATATCATATAGTAGGATATTGGTAGGATAAAGGACCTTTCAGAGAGTAATTCCTACAGTGTATCACACTTGTTATTCATATCATTCAAGTAGCAATAGCTCCCAGTGAATACTCCTGTGCCCAGCTTTGTACTTCAGTGTCAAGACACCTGGAGGTCTTGAGAGAAGTGACCATGTTTACCGACTCCAACTGAGTATAGTAAGACCATTTACTAGCCAGCGTCCCAAATATTATAAATATTTAATTATTGCACACCCTTGTCAGGTGGTCAACCCCTGTCAGTGTATTGAGAGGTAGGGATGGGTTTGTACACCTGATTCTGGTAGTAATATCAGTAAATCGCAGTCACAAACGTTAGTAAAACTATTTTCATATGTTCACCTTAAGTAATGTGATTAACATCTTAAACTGTTGTTAGATATTATCAATACCTCTAAAATAACATTAATAAGTAAATAAAATGTTATCATGTAGATCTAAAAAGATTATATTTGTATTTTCAAAAACTGTTCTTTTTACCAGACTCAGTATAACAATAACAACCTTACGGAAGTTCTCTATTGTTTGACACTATTTATTTGAATAAAGTCTTTACCTCAAAGATCCACTGATATTATCAATGAAGTATTGACACAGCATTCGCCCTCTTTAGCTTGTTGGAACCTTTCGAACAAATATTTTCACAGGCTTTATTGTCGCTATTCGATAATATATTGATCTAGATATTATAGTATAAATATGTTGGTGACATGTTGACATCACGTGTCTCATAGAGTTTACATGGTATATATATATATATATATATATAAATTTAGGTAATGTATATAGATCATTTTACTAAACTGAACAGGCCAAAAACTGTAAACAGTAATGGATGTAAAAATAAATGGTACGGGACTCCGAACGGACTTTCTCGCTCTATTGTTTAAAAATGGAGATATTTACTCAAAATTCGTAATATAATATACACTAGTGAACCCAAGAACAAATTGCGCTATAAATACGTAAAACATTATTTGACTCACGGTTTTAAATTATATAACTCTATTAAAAAAATTAACGTCTTCATTTGTATATTTGGACCAATATAAAATATCGATATTAGGTCCCCAAGGGTCAGTACTTCGTATTAAAATTTTGACTTACAGTTAACATTTTCGACATTTTACTAGGTGATGCACATCTTATGGTTATATCATTGCTAATAAATTTCTATTTTATAAATTTTGACTAATAAAATAAGTAATTATTGACTATTGAATCTAAAATGAGAGAGATTTATCAATGATGTAGCAGGTGTGGATCCAGGAAGGCAGCATTGGGAGTGCGGACCCCTCTTCAAAAAATTAAACCAATTAAATTAATGTTAAAGTCACTACTAGTTTTATTGTCATGTAAAACTATCTCACTAAAAAGATTTCATTTTTACTTTCTCGCTATCTTACAGGTAGAGACAGTATTGTGATCATCAAAAAAGTCAAATTTAAAATTTTTATGAAGCTTGACGTTTTATGATCCACCGAATCCGAAAAAGTGGTTTTTGAATTTACGTCTGTCTGTCCGTCTGTCTGTACCTCCAACTAGAGCCTAAACTATTTTCCCGATTGGGCTAAAGCTTGGTATTTAAGGTTTTCATAGGATTGCCTCGAGGAGTTTTTGAAATTGGATATCTAACCCTAGCATTAAGGGTAGTTTACTGAAGGGAAAAAAGAGAAAAAGTCGATTTTCTCAAAATTGGGTCAAACTATTTTGTATAAATTTAATTTAAAAACATTTATAAATATTTCAAACGTTATGGCTACTCTCAATATTTCGGCAAAATGACTTTAAGGGCTCCGGTCTGATGAGTAAGTTCTCATTTCTGTATCATATCTCTAAAATTATTTGAGATATGAAATTATTTATCAAAACAAATAAGTAGATCTAGTTATATTACAAATATTGTATTCAAAACATGCTTTTATAAAACCAATAACTTTCAAGCTATACGCAAATATATATGATTTTTAACTTTGCGAAAAATAAAGTTGCGACCGTAAAAAAAATCTAGCCAAAATGGTGATGGATGTCTACGTCTCATGACCCCCCGAACACTAAAAAGCGATCTTTGCAATGCTGTTTGTCTGTGTGTCTTTTAAACTTAAAATTAAGAGTAGTTTAATAAAGGGCGAAAAGAGAAAAATAGATTTTCTCAAAATCGGCTTTAACGATTTCGATCAAAATTCGTATCTAGGCGTTGATTAAGATTATAAATAAACTGGCGATTTTCATTTTCCCATGAAAATGACTTTTAAGGTACTTTACTTAAGTGGAAATTTCCGTATCTCCGCAACTATTTGAGATACTAAATAACTTATAATCGCAAAATTGTAGTACTATTAAAAACTAAAAACTTTTATGTGACATATATTTTTATAAAACCAACAGTTTCTGAGATATTGGCAAAAATATTAACACAATTTAGGGAGCTTTAGTTGTAAAAAGATACTACTTAAGTTTTAATGGAAATTCTTCAATGTCATAGCGTAATTAAATAGATCTTAAGTAAGTCTGTCAAAAAGTTAATGTTATTTTTCCTTAAACCTCTTAGTAAAAATGTTTGTACAATAATGTAGAATAATTTAGATTACAGTTCGCCCGAAAGAAACAATAAAATATGTGTGGTAACCTTGACTCCCATGGCGTGAGCCCACGATCAAGCTATACTGACCGAGCTACCATCACCACTAGTGATGCTGCTAACATTTGCGGATAAAGGGTGTCATGTGGTCAGCACAACGAGCCCTTTGAATGTTAATCTCAGTTTTATAGACATTGACTGTCTTCTCAAAGTGATAAAAATACATTAACGAAACGAATACGAAACTGTTCCCATCGACCTTTATAAGTGTATGATAAGGTCAAAGCTATCGTGAACGTTCTATACCACATTTTGTAGTTTGTTTCATTTGGTAATCTGCTTCTTAACGAGGATATAATTAAAAGTTGAAGTTACTGGGCTTATATCACATGACAAAGGCTCAGTATATCCAAAAGTTATATCATTACCTTTCTCGAAGACAACGCAAAGCTTCTTAGCTCTTTGATTAATCTTTATGTTTCAAAGTTTGCCATCAATTTTAATAGAGTTAATTACTTTCAACCAAATTTAATATATCACAAAATTATCCTAGCTAACCACCACATTCTTGTTCTGTTTGTTTGGTATAACTATAGGGATTTAGTGATACTAAGCATTCGACCTTGAGGTGAATAAAATACCTGTGAAGTGTAATATAAGTGTAATATAAGTGTAACATGAGATTAGATAGGATAAAGTGAAAATATCGATAAGGTAATCATATAAATAAATTCTGATTAGAGTCATGCAAATAGAACCGTACTGCAGGCGATTTTACCAAGAAAGTCCAACTGGATGGGTCACATTATGTGAAGGACTTGTTTATTGAGTGATGTGATAGAAGATAAAGTGGAAGAGAAAATGAGACCAGGAAGAACACGAATGCAGATGACAGATGACCTCAAGCAAGGGAATAATATGATGTTTCAGAATATAAAATAAAGGAAGCTGTTGATAGGTAGGATATACTGAATAACTCAATTTGGACAAAACGACGGACCTGTAGAAATACATAACACATAATGATGATGGTGTTGATAATGATAATGAAGAAGATGGTGATAATTACAATAATATTGATTCAAAAATAAAAAGTATATCAGACATAAAATGTTTTATTCATGGAAAAATGGGGCATTATAAAAGTGAATGTAAAACTAAAAACTGACTTTGCGCCGAAAAAGGCATGGCTTGGACGGACAACGCATTTCTCAACCATGTATTTCTGAGTCTATGATTAATGTTTTAATTAATGGTGTGTTCTGCCGGGCACTAGTTTATACTGTGGCTAGTCCATCTTCTATAAACCCCACCTTTCTCAACAGTGTTTCGAATCACCAATGTTCTACGGAATTTGTTTTCACGCTAAACTTTTTCCTATCGCAAATGGTATGTCAATTACAGCTGAAAAGCGTATTTATTTTTCAATTAAAGTTAATGGTCTTGGGTATGGAATTTTTGTCGAGATCCCAAACTCAAATTTACTTGAAAAATGGCAACATTTATTTCAAGTTTTGTCCCGCAGTTAAAATACTGTTTAAAAATTATAACCAATTTAAAAAAGGGGCTTTTGTAGTCTGGATGAGGGATTAGACCTATGGTACTTGACGCCAAGTTCACTCTATGAATATAACAGTTAAAAACTCATTGTACTTGGTATTTTGACCCATTTGGCCGGTCAACATAAGAAATTATGGATTGTGATTTGGTCACTACTTTGTAATTGTTTGTTTTGTTTGCTCCATTAACTCTTATGTCAAAATGTATTTTAATCTTATGTTTTCTAGTGTTAACCTATTATGTCTAATTTCCCTGTTAATGTAGTCGGCGTATTTACTGCTAACTAAAGTGCCGTTAAAATGATAATAATAATAAAGAGAGGAGGAAGAAGAGAGGATTGAAATCGGCAATTTAATATAATTATGTTGGTGATAGCGGCATTATATATAAGAAATCATTTGTAACTTTTTTCAATATAGTGGTTTGAGAATTGAATATAATAATCGCACTTGAGACAAAAAACCCGTGACCCGGACTCTAAAATGTCAGAGCAAGCTACTTACTCACACAGAGGTGTCCCCAAAGTCACTCACGTCTGCAACCACATGTCGCTGTCAATAGAAAGTATTTTCTTAGTGTGTCCACCCACATATAATACAATTTTCATGGGTAGGACAGCTAAAGAGACTTCTAAATTCACCTTCTCGTCCTTATACCTCAGCTGTCCCTTTTGATAGATATTATAAATATAATATAAAATAACACTACTCAAAGAGTAGACTGTTAAGTTTTGTGACCACAAAAAATATGTTGATATTTTCTCAAAGATCCTTGCTATAAACTTTGGATTATATATAAACAAAATAATTCTTCATTTTTTATGTTTTAATAAGTCTATTTTTATTACTTTGTAGATCTAACGTTTTATTACTGATACAAGCTCAATTAACTTTAAAATGATGAAAAAGAGGTGCTTTTTCTATGTTTAGAAAATATTTATAGCTGATTAATTTATTAAGACATTTTTACTAGTCTTTCTGAAGTGTTTAAGTGAGTTGAAGACCTTAAACATTTAAGTAATATTTAAATGATAGTATTTTATTTATAAATTTGTTTTACGCTAAAACAAATGTTAAAGATACCAACAGGCTATCATATTTCATAAACATGTTTTCATTTTGATTTATATATTTTTTTAAAAGGTGTGTTAAAACTTAAAAGTGCTTATTTTCAATGATATTTTACGTGAATTACCGTAGTTCTGTGAATAATATTAAGGAAGGCCTATGGAAAACTATATCTAATTTACCTTAACAAATACCGCCATTTGTGATTTTTGCCAGAAAAGGAAAATCTAAGATAGTTGAAGATTAATTTCTGTGGTATAAGGTTGTCTTTTTTAAATATAGCCTACTTGACTTTAAATACAATACAAACATAAAAATATTAAATAAAGTCTAGTAAAGTAATAAAAGCTACATATTTTAAATATAGTTTAAAAATAGCTCCTTGGCCAGCGGGAATAGGATAGTCACGTTCAACAATGGGTAGTATGAATTCACATGAACGGCTGTAATTCTTTAGATTAATAGTACCCACCAGTTATTGATTTTATTAGTCTTGCACACAAAAGTAAATAGTTCTATCGAAATATTTAAAGCATAGGTAGAACCTCCAAGACCTGTTTTATTTTTTTATTTTTTAGCACCACTTCCTGCTACCTGTTTGGGTTTTACACCCATGTACTGATCACGATAATTGGTTAAGGATGAGTAAAGTTGAATTTAAAGAAAGCGTACCAACATTGGATTGGATATAAAGTGGAAATCAATTTTGGGAAAAACCATCTTTATTACACACAACTGGGGATTCGAGCCCTGATCTATCCAGTACCGGCAGTCTAGACTATTGCGAGAGCTACCCCTCAAACTAGGCCACCACCAAACCGGGTGATAAATAGTCCTAAGTGAATTTAGTCAATAACGACATTAATTAAAACAAATCCTTCGTGAAAGGTAGTCATAGTGTTATTCCCATTTTTCAAGACGTGTGAACTTGAACTTGATGTGCAACTGTAGGTCAAGGTCAATTGAATGGGGAGGGAGTGAGAGTGAGAGAGGGGGTTGTGAGTCATAAGACACATCTCGATACCCTCACTTCAGCACCATATTATTATTATTATTATTATTATTATTATTATTAGCACCACGTCTTACTACCCGTTCGGATTATACGCCCTTACGCTAATGTGAAATGGTAGGGTGATTTTGAGATGAAATGGAGGACCTACAGTTTTAACGTGGAATCCGAACCACGGTGTAGGCCTGGCATTCCTCACATTCACAAGATGTCTTGTCAGAGGTGAAGGAAGGGTTTGGTAGTCAGATATATCTTTGCCGGGACCGAGGATTGAACCCCGGCCGCCAGCACAGAAGTCTGACACCTTACCCGTAGACCGCCAGGTCACCCACCATAATATTCAGTGGAAACACGGTTAATGTCCACACAATAAGGTTTTCATTATTCTTGTCGAGAAAGGTTTTTATGATTTTAATCATTTAAGGTAAGATGGAAGGGAACGATAGTCAAGGTCTGTAATTTTTTTTCAGATCTTACGAAAAGAACAGTTTTTGGCTAAAACTAATACAGTATTATTTAAGTAGAAACATTTAGTTTAATTTTCTGCACATCCCAAAAGTTATTGTAGATTTGTTATGAGTATTGTGACATCTTCCCAGAAACTTTTTTAAAAACTATGCAATGCCCATGATGGATATTTAAAAAGGGTTGAGATAATAATTTGTTGAAAATTATTCTGAATGTGCTTACTTAAGAAATATTTGATATATTTTGGCAAACCATTTATTTTGTAAGAACAATAAAAATAATATGAAACTCATCTCACGTTCTCTCTACACTTTAAATTAAGAGACAATTCAAGACACTCTTACCCTGTCCAAAAGCATAAATACACTGTCCTTCATGTGCTTACTAATAACTAGGGAGTAGGCAATCTAGGCCCTTGTGTGTAGTTTACAAATCATAAACATTATACAATATAGTTTATCAAATCTCTCTTTACAAACCCTGAAAACCATCTCGGAACAAAATGGTACTAAGTAACACATATATATGATGTATTATGCATATTTATTAATTATACATATATCTTATATATATAATTTACATGTTATTTAATGCATAATATAAATATAATATAATGGATATACATGAAATGAATCATATTTGGATGGAAATACAGGTCCGTCTATTCCAATACTATGGTAAAGCTCCCCTTGAAAACATTTCCTTCACTAGTAATTCCTAAAAAGCATTCACTTCTTTAAACACTCATTCGCCTCCACCCCATTTAACCCCCTCCATATCAATTGTATTTCCTTCAGAGCACTAATGGTTTCACTAGGGGACTGCTACCTGAACGCTAGGGAGTATTGTCTAGTTGTTCAGAAGTCCCACTTAATTTAATAAGAGGCTTTTATTTCAAAATATGATTCACACCAAAATGCAGGTTAAAGGTATTAACACGTCTCTTCAAATTAGCAATTTTATTTTTTTAAGTTTCATAAAAAAATTAAAAAAATCTCGTTTCACATTCACAGACGTTCCACGCGAAATTTTTTAGTTTTAAGAAAAAGTAGATGGTTTAAAACAAAGATATAGCCTTCGAATCAAAATAGTTACTTTTAACAGCACCAAAACAAAATAAGAAATAGTTCAGCGTTGTTTTAGTAGTGCTGAATATTCAGAACTTCATTTCCCAAATGAAGCACTGCAACTTGAAACATTTCCCTTCGAGTAGACAACTCCCAAAAGTAACTCAGATTAAATAATAAATGCATTTTAGTTATTTGTTAAAGAATAAAATGTAATTGATTATAATATGTATGGGATTTTTTAAAGTAAATACTAAACGAATTTATTTCAATTCCCATAATCTGTACATGTTTTAGATTAAAATATATAGATATAATTATCTATATATACACCTTAAATTATAATTGGATATTAAAGGATAGTATAATAATATTGCAATTGTTATTAGTAGTCTGTCTGTATACGCGGAAATTCCGTGAAACACATCCCTGGCGTAAATTCTGGGATTACTGTATTTCCAGTTTTGTTGTACTAGCATATTCTATTTTTTGGGTTATTTAACATGATCTTCTAAATCAACTGATTGTATTAGCAAGCAACTCTCAAACTAACTTAAACCCAAAAGTAGGTCTGAAATCTTAGCTCACTCGGTAGCGTGTCCATCTATTGAGTTAAGTGTCCCACGTTCAATTCCTTGCATGGTCAATAAATTAATTATGGTTAAAATGTGGGTTTCCCCTTTTACAGGGATGAATTCATGGTTGGAGGCTGGGTGTTGTGTCTGTTCTATATTTAAGTTAGTTTGTAAGTCGTGTGCTAATATGATCAGTTGACTCAGAAAGTGAACGTTAAATACCTCGAATACATTAAAATAAATGATAATCTTAAAGTGGAGGCTCTGGTTTAACCAATAATAATTTGTCCGTACATGTTGGGATTATAACACGTAGCCCCTATTTTGATAGGAAGATATGACCCAGACTTGGAAAATGTGTCAGACCAAGGTATTTTAATAAATTTGAATTAAAATATAATATTCAAATGCCAGCCTGTATTCCTGACTAGTGGAAAGTTTGATTGAAACCTTAAGGACATTGTTTTCCAATACCTTAGCTAAGGCTTTAGAGCTTCTCTCAGCTAAAATAATTTTACCAGGTTTGTTTCCCAATCAGATTGGTCAATTTATTATTAATGTAATTGAGGCTCCCCATTTCATAAGGATGAATTAGTGGTTAGGGAGCTCGTTTTATCTTTTCTAGAGTTATGTTCTAATATAACCAGCTGATTTAGAAAGTGCACGTTAAATAAGTTCATTTAATCTTTAGTAATAGCCATGAAAATGTCAAGGAATGTCCAAAATAATGTTTATTTTAGTGCTAAAGTGTGTTGGTTAGTAGAGTTAAAAATAAGTATCATCAAAATAAAATTAATATCAAACATGCCAAATGTCTTGCTTGCTTGTACCACATTTAATCGTAAGGAAAAGGCGATCTAAGGTTCTGTTCGTTAAATTAGCTGTAAGCTGCGTAATATATTATTGAGCTCATACAATGGACGTTAGATCCTTTATTTTTATTGTTTGTGCAAACGTTGATACTTGTTATATCTACTTACTCTGTAGTCTATGGCATTAGGAACTTCAAAGTTCACTGTCACACTTACAAAGGTACGCCACCTATCTCTATCTTGAGCTAGTTCTATTCAGTCCAGATTATTACACCTATATTATTCAGGTTTATTCTAATGTTATTCTCCCGTCGACATCTAGGTCTTCCCAATGGTCTCTTTTCATTGGGTAACCAGTCAATACCCTGAACAAGGTTCTATAATCTACCATTCACGCTGCATATCCTGCCCATCATAATCTACAAGACTTGATTATCCTAACAATGTCCTGTGATGAGTACAGTTTATATAACTCAGCATTATGTAATCTCCTACACTCCCCGGTATCCTTATTCATTTTGGGACCAAATATCTTTATGAGAAGCTTGTTTTCGGACACCCTAATATTTTTCATCATTTAAATTACGAGACCAAGTTTTACTCTCATAGAGAACAACCAGTAAAACTATTATTCTGAGTCTTACATTCCTTGAAATCAGACGAGATATCAGCTATTCATATTACTCTTTATTTTGCTCTTACTCTTTATAAGGTAAACGAATTCTTAGTAAGTTCCCATTGATGACTAAATCCTTCCAAACGAACGATGCCACATTCTTGTCACGTCTTGTGTGTGTATGGCTGGAAAACAGGGCGGATGTGGTAGAAACACCACTACAGTTGGCAACCAGATCACGACCCTGCTTCTAAACTGATTAAACGTTGTTTATCCGGACCGCCATCTTCTTCGTCAAAGATTTGTATCGGTGATGAAGCACAAAGCGGCAGTGGATCCAGGGGGTAGTGGGGTGACGATGGTGGTGGTCCTGCCCGCGCCCTCCCCCCACATAGAAAATAATAACTATATAGTAACTAATACCATAATGTTGTAAAGAATTAATGGCCTCGACACCTCTCTCGCTCTATCTCCTACATGACATAATCAAAAACTTTTTCAACTTAGCTATTATGTGCAGAGAAGTAAATGGCTTGAAACTAACATTTTCTAGTAATTAGAATACTAAATTTAGTATAATAACTAAGTATTTGTATTGAAATAATTATGATTTTAATTAATACTACAAACATTTTAGACCTACTATGTTTATTACTTTTATTGTAACAACGAACTTTTTTTGTATTAAATTTACCAAATTTTTAATCAACATTTTAAGTCTTCTTTTTATTATTATGATTGTTAATAAAAATTATTTGCATAAATTATTCATAATAATATTTTCATTAAAATAAGGCCTATCATAAATTAAAATATTGTTCATTTAAAATTATTCAATTTTTACTTGAAGGGACCACAATAACAGGCTCTGGATCCGCCCTGGAAGTAAAGTTATTTATATCCACACACAGATTATTGAGACATATTTTACGACATCGCCAACAATTTTAGTCAGAACCCGGGTCCCATGTATTATTGGGCAGACGCAATACCAACATAACTAAGCCATCAACATTTTATATTATTATAATATTTTTGTAAGTCGTGTTCTGATATAAGTATTTTTAGAAAGTGTAGCTTAAATATCACTGAATAAATAAAAAATGAATCTAGCGTTATTATGGAAAAATACTGAGAATGTGTTTGGTCAAATGTTAACTAAGTTGGAAAATACATATTAATTTTGAATGGGAATATATTTTTCAGAATAGGTTCGTTCGAGTTTATTAAGTGCCCTTTTTAAATACACATATTTAATAAGCACATGTTTTTATGAACTATTTAACCTAAAATCGTACTCGTAATACTACATACTCTACCCCAGCAATTAGATACATAAATATTATTTGGTAGCGGGGTGAACTCGTAAAGAATATAAAGCTTCTAGTCAGCTCTACGCGTAGTCTATCCTAGCTCCTCAAGACTTGTGGCTGACTACCCTGACCATTTGACCATGGGAAGAGGCTGACCATAAATTTAATGTGTGATAAAGTTTGACTGTGAGAACCTATATCAGAGGTTACCAACGTAAGAAAGGAACAGTATCTGACAGCTATGAAAGTTACTAAAACTACTTTCATATTGTCATACTTCAAATTATGTGTTCGTTAGGTTTCACTTTTGATAAATAATATTAATACCTATAAAGTAGTGCTTTTTTTTGCACTACTTCTTATTAATCGTACAGTCTATCTAAATTTGAATTAAACTAACTCCTGCACTTATGATCGAGTTGTTTAAGTTATCACTCCCACAATATAACTGATTTTCTGTAGCAAAGAGGTCAAGGATCCTATCTTAACCTGGGTACTGAGGGCAGTCTTACTGAATTATCTACTATCCATCCCGCAAATATGGATACATTGCTTCTAAATTTCCATCATGCTCGTCCCTAACCTATTTTGTGTATATATTACCTTATTAGACCCCATTGGTGAATTTCCACATTTCATGAATTGGGCAAATTTCTTCCCACTCAGTTAACTAGCCCTTCCTCTTGACCATTTCATATTATCAACATTGTTTTATTTTTAAATTATTTGGTATCTCCATCATGTTTAGATATGTTAAGCTTAGTATATTGACATGTGAATGTGCGTGTGTGTAATGATTGTGTGCCTTAACGTTTTTTCTATCTTTCTCTCCTTTATTTAGTTATACTTTCCTCACTTATTTTATTTTAATATGTCCATAAATGTACAATTATGTATGTGGGCAAAAATTTTTGTTAGTATTATTCTTTTACAGATATTAGGATGTATAAATTAGTTTTTAGAACTTACGTATTAAATGTATTTTCTTTAATTTTTAAAGGGTTAAGTGTAAGAAAAACATCTGGCCTTTCTTATCTCCATCCAAATATGGAGGATATTATTATTATTTCATGAACTGTGCAGCTACAATTGTTACCAAATTCATGAATTGGGCGTGTTTTTTCCCAGTCCATTAAATGTACAAGCGAATAACAGGTTTGGGCTTTTAAGTTAACTTAGATTGTTATTGTTTTGGAATGGAAGGTTAGTTTAATATAATATTTTAAACAAGTTTCAGTTAAGCTTGTAGTAGATAGTACAATGAGTTCTAGTTCATAAAGGGCAATGCAATTTTTGTCCAGTTCGTGAAATGATCGGGAGGAGAGGTAAGTTCACGGAAAAGGCAGAAATTGTACCCGATTCATAAAATGAACAATTTAACTATTGGGGTGTAACATATATATGCTATTTACTTGTAAAACTTGTAAGATTTGGCAAACACAAAAAAAAACCTATCATTGGTAAGGAATAAAGAAGGTATAATTTATAGCCAATGTACCCTTATTTGCTTCGAGTAAGAATGATGAACCATTTATGAAATAAGTAACTTAAGTACACCCAGCTGAAATTTTAACTCGACTTACACGTCCTTGACAAATCAGACTAAAAAATATTGACGCTTTTGTCCACATCCTTCCATGATCCACAACGATAATCCCCTCTGAAGTATTTGGATTCAAATACGGGTGGGGTCAACCATGTATGGTGCGACAGAGAAAGGATTATTTATTTTCCTTTATGTTGAATTATTGTTATGATTAATATTATAAGTAAAACTTTGTGTCGCTAGCCCACGAGCGAGCTATGCTGACCAAGCAGCTACCGCCACTAGCGATGATAGTGTCAACTTAGTGCATTCAGGGTGTGATTCGGTCAGCACAAAGAACCTTTCTGTCGTTAACCTCAGTTTTCTATAAAGGAGCTGCTACTTATTTCATCAAGTAGCAGATTATAAAGAGTAAAGGATAAAATAATTCATACTCATGTGCATTGCATAACTAGTTAATAATTTTACAAGTGCTAACACATATTTGCAAAGAGGCATTGTAGATGAAGAAGATAAATACAGTTATGCAATGCACATGAGTATTAATAATTTTATCCTTTACCTCTAAGTGAGTTGATATGGTATTCTAAAATACTCTAAATCTATTTACTAGTATATCGAAATCATTTCAACTACTATCAGAGTTATAGACATTTTATAATTGAAATGTTTTGCTAATTGGTTAGAGTTATGTGGGAATAAGGTTTCAACAAGTAGGTTTTTAGAGAAAAGGCATCATCTCTTATCCAAAACCCACCATCTGTCAATAGGTTGTTCTCGAGTTGAAATATTGAAAAATTTCTAAAAATTCCGTCCTTAGAGCCATTTTTTATGATTTTCCATTATTTATAAGTTGCTGTAATATAAGACAAGAACAAATATTAAATTTGTTTATTTATTTGATTATATTGTCATAGTGATACATATTTATGGTACATATAAAAAGTCATCTCTTTACAAATTGAAAAGTAGATAGTACCGGTGTGCTGACGAAGAGGTCATCGATATATTTGAGAGGAGCGTTGCAGTACAGCTCTATACTTTAACTCAAGAAAGATCCTTACTCGTCCAACCCAGAATTCAGTGTATATTGACCAAACTTGGCTTTAAAAACTTGAGAGAGAAACAAACACTACGTCTAAATCGTCAACATATTATAGCGATCCCCCATCAATTCAATTAGCATCTTCCACATATACTGTGTAATCCAACAATGTCGTGACTCTACGTCAAATTTATACACCGATAGCATCACCGCTTACCACTGCCAATACTACTTATTATATAGCTGCTTGTGAAGGTGATCTACTAATCAGTGTAATTATTGCTAATAATTTCCACTAATGGTACGTTAACGTAGATATGGCTATATTTAAAGTACCTAATACCTTCTGAGTGTGGGATTTTGTCTTACCTTGATATAATCCAAGTAGCTATATATGGTATCCAAAACTTCAGAACCAATGATGATATAGCTAGTATGGAGACGTGGAAGACTTGTTGCAGAGTATGAAAACTGTCTCCAGTTGTCAAAAATGACAGAGCTACTTGTGCTTTAATCCTTGCTTGTATTAAATCTCTCATCATGGGGGCTGACCCTTTAAATGTAGCGGCTACATTTTACAATAAGCAATCAAATTGATTAATGTTTATTCTCATGAATAACTTAAATTCCATTTTATCTTCCGTTTTCTGTTCTCTGTTTTATTTCTTCTTAATAGCTATTTCCTGGACCAAATTCAATTATTTTAGGTATATAACTCATCTTGAAGTTATTCTATCATCACCATTATAATAGGATTGGCATACTTCTTTAAACATCTCTTCGTTAAAACACGCCAATCACACCGTGTCCACTCAAGTCAAATGAATGGGCATATTATAAAAATTGTATGCGTGTAAACAACCCCTCGGTCAAGATTGTCACTCAGCCGAGAAAGCAGTGGAATGTCTTGGTCAAGCACTCATCACGTATAAATTAGGTTCTATGTCAACTGCCTTGTAGAATAATATACCCGGAAGGTTTTTTGTAGTAGTTTCCACTCTTCATTCTAAATAGGGGCTATAGGCAGTTTGACTACACTTCTGTACACTTTATTTTATCTAACAGTATAACAGATAGTGACGTAAGCTTACTTACTTATTTTCTGTGACTTTATATTTTTCATGTTATATTTTTGATCTAACGGATTCCACAATTTTTTTATGCGAAGCTACGGTCGACTTGTAAATAATCTTTTCTTTGTTCATATTCGGAACTAACGGACCATGGTGTTTTATTAATTTTTAATAATTATGAATTATTTCAAGAAAACTTCACCAACACGATCTAAGCTGAGACAGCTAGCAGCTGAACTAAGTATTGTAAGCTCTATATTTGTTTTAAGGGAACAGCTGTGTTTACTAAGCGGCAAATTTAAATGTGACATTAAAGATTTTGGTATTTCTATTCGATTGACTATGGTGGTAATAATAGTAATCTTAGTTTTTAATTGTCTAGTATGTGTTTTATTTATTGTTGTTAATAGTGATTATTTTACGGTTGTTTGGAATATCCAATTTTCTTTTGTATGTCTCTACCAGAAAAGGATTATAATCAATGTAAAGAGAATAGAAATGTATTATTATTAGTATTATTAGCGTGGTGCTAATAATACTAATAATAATAATACTACCCGTTCGGGTTGTACGCACTTACGCTAATGTGTAGTGTTAGGGTGATTGTGAGATGAAATGGAGGACCTACAGTTTAACGTGGAATCCGAACAACGGTGGAGGCCTGGCATTCCCCACATTCACAAGATGTTTTGTCAGAGGTGAAGGAAGGGTTTGGTAATCAGATAAATCTGTGCCGGGACCGAGGATTGAACCCCGGCCGCCAGCACAGAAGTCTGACACCTTATCCCTAGACCGCCAGGTCACCCACCAATAGAAATGTAACTCCACTTGGATGAATTTGATGTTGTTCTTGCTTGTGTCATCCAGTATACAGCAGTAATATTTTAATACTAAAACAGCAACACTTTTTTTAAATAAGTATAATAATTACGTTAGTTGTACATTGATGTGATTTTAAATGTTTATTTACTATTGAAAGTGCAAAATGTAACCTGATTTTAAAAACCTATTTTGTTATCCATATAACATTGTGTATTCAATGAACTGGCTCATGTCCTTGACGTCACACGTTCAGTCAATCAGATATCCTCTCCATATGGCGCTACCGTCTATTATCTTTACATTAATTAAAACTACAATTTTCCCATCATCAGCAATCTAGTCTATTGGAGAGTGGCACCATATGCCATCTGACCACAGAATCTGGCGAATTAGCTCTTCTGTTTGTAGACCTGGTTGGAATGTTTCACACCCTCTTAAAGGCACCTGAAGTAACTTCTCCAAGCTAAAGTATTTCTTATGAAAATGGCAGCTCATTAGCTTCAAATCCACTAAAATATCCACAATTAACTTATATGTTCCTCTTGTAAATTTATTAAAATTGACTTTATTTGTTTGATAAGATCTATAGATATGCGTATCTCACCAGTTTCTATCCACTTTGGTGGGGTAGCTAGCTAACGCGCTAGTTTCGTGTTGCACTAGACTTCTGGGGGAGATCGAGTTTCGAATATCTCTCGGGTGAGCTGCGGGTGGTTTTTGCTAAATGGTTTTCCTCCACAGAAATGCGGGTTAATTTCCTATATAATCAACCTTCCTAATTCCTAACCCATTAGCGTAATTAGTACTTAAGCGTATAACCCCAACGGGTGGGGTGGTAAGACGCGGTGCTAAGTATTATTATTAGGTATTAACAATTTTACATTTCTTTCAAAGCTGCGACATTTCACGTATTACTTCGTTGAAAATGAACTAATTTTATATTTTCATACATTTTTGTAGTCTATAGTTAAAATTTTTAGACCAATAAATGTAAATAATAAATAAATGGACTATATTTTGAAATACCAAACCACTTCTCAGATAGTGCAGAATTTATGAGTGTCTGTGATGTGTCTAGGCACTTCGGTAGGTGGCCCCCTTGAGATTTGAAATCTATCGAACCAGATTGGATCGATTCGAACAGACCTGATTCAATTATACGCTTTTCAATTATTTACAATTGGACTCTTCTGATCCAATCAGCTTCGAATCAGGCCGAGATGAACTTAATGGGGGGAGAAGCGTACACCTTCAGAGTGACTCTTAGGCTATAAAAAAACATTATCACGGTGTGTGTGTGTGTTTGTGTGCATATCTATAGGATTCGGTGGTCTTGTACCCCGATGTTTGCGGGTTCAAACCCAACCCACTCGTCACAGCAAGCCAGACAGACCGTATACCCACTGAAAATAATAATATACATTTTTTTGATGTTTCTTATTATTTTATAGGTTATAATACTATTCATAACCGCTTCAGTGGTCAAATTGTCTTAAGACGTCATTCTCGTGAGGGACTGGACTGCCGATGACGTGGAGATTGGGTGTACTGAGGTGGGTTTTTTTTCTACAAAATGGTTTTCCGTGTTTCCTTTGTACCAATCCAGGCATACTTCCTCTCAATTTAACCTTCCTCATCTCTAATTCTCTATCGTATTTAAAACACATGCGGATAACCCAAACAGGTAATAATACGTGGTATTGAATTAAAAAATTATCTTTATAAAGAGGAACTTTAATTTAGTTAACTGACATATATATTTATATTGTCCCAGTACATATTTTAACCATATGACTGTACCTTATCGTTTGTTCTGTATTTGGTTGACACGTATTTTAGCTCTCTTTCTCTTTATTACAGCTCCGTTATCCTTTTGTCTTAAGGGTCAGACTAGTACTAAAGCTCCGTAGAGCTATAGGCTTATCTTAACACAAGTTTTCGTTATCTTTAGAAAAGAAAGGTAATATACATCCTCATCTCTTTTTTTTTACCACATCTCACTACTCGTTCAGTTTAAAGTATGTTTTATTAACTACGCTATAAAAGTTGGAATGAGGAAGATAGAATTTAAAGTAAGTATACACGTATTCACGCGGAGCAAGAGTGAGATAAAATTTTTGGGGAAAACCACCCACAGTACACCCAACTTTGATTCAAACCACGAAATCTTCGTCATGTATAAATATGAGACATTTCAAAATGGGTCTCCGAAAAATTAGGAGATGAAGATTATACATAAAAAAATTAATTTAGGTGAAATCGAAATATGGCATGAAGATAGAGCCATATAATTAAGTCTGAACATTTGAAATTTCAAACCTGGAGTTCGTGAAATGGGAGAGGGTGGATTAAGTATTTTGAAAACTATTTGAAACAAATATACCTCAGTGTAGTATAAATCAAAATCCATCAGAAAGTTAAACGTACCACTATAAATAACTATAATGTATAGCAATTTAAAGCTTTTAAATTGAACTACGGGAAATAAGGAGGGCTGGGTTATTAAAAAGTTTAGGTTGGATGGTAAAGAAATTGTCAGAAGTGCAGTGGGATTACTCCAAATACACAAGTAATTTTATAATATTTGAATTTTCTAAGTGGTTTCGTTGTAAATGGGAGGAGGTCTAGAAATTTCAAAATCTTAAACTAAAAATAATTCTCATTGTGGTAGAATATTAAAATTTATCAGGCAGGTGTTAGAACCCCCTCAAACATTTTTAAAACAAATTAAATTTAAACAAGGAAGGAACGGATAATGGGAAGTTGAGCTTCCTCAACAAAAATGCCAATACAATAGAACACTTCCCGTATCTTATAAAATTGAAATATTTAATCACATATAAAGCCAGAAGAGTTTGACAGTTTAAAATTTTTAAAATAATGGTTGGTGTGTAATACATTTTTTTTCATCATATCACAAAAAATATTCCATATAAAACAGTAAAATTTCATAAACTCCCCAATAGTATGTAGTAAAAGCAATAATTTTTAATACAAATAAGACTTGAAGATGGTGGAAAATCACCGAAATATGTCATCTTCATATAAGAAAAACTAAAAGATATTTACAAATTAGAGAAGGGAATAAAAATAATAAACAAGAAGATATAGCCTTACTATCAAGTAATAATTATTCTTAAAGTAAAATTACTCAACACTGACACCAATTAGTATTTTTCTATGTTCAGAACTTAACTACCTACCACAGTTATATTACGATCTTAAACAAATCTGCAAATATCTCGTGTTGTATGGCTACATCTAATAACAGTAAATGACGTCTTAAATCAGTCGGTAGTGAATAGACTTACTAAGTTAAGAATACCTGGTTCAATTACCAGCATGGCCGAAAATAATTACCATTGGTTAATTATTGGAGTTTCTTTTCCCTTTAAAAGCTGTAAGCTAACTGCCAGGAGATGGCATGTTGTGTCTGTTACAAAAACCAATTAGCTTGTAGGTAATAGTAATAATAATAATATTTAGCACCGCGTCTTACTACCCGTTCGGGTTATACGCTTTAAGTACTAATTACTCTAATGGATTAGGAATTGGGAAGGTTGAATTAGAGGAAGTGAACCCGCATTTGCGTGGAGGGAGAGTGGAAAACCATTTAGGAAAAACCACCCCCAGTTCACCCGACCGAGATTCGAACCTCGATCTCCCCGTCCTCAGCAGTCGGACTCAACACGACAAGCGCGTTAGCCAACTACGCCACCGAGGCGGGTAGCTTGTAAGTAGTTTGGTGATATAATCAGTCGGTTCAGAAAGTACATTTTAAATATCCCAATTAAAAATAATATAAAAAGCCAATTGAAAACTTATTTTACTGTTAAAAGAAGTGTCCCTTGTTGTGAGAATGTATCACCGATACGATTGTTCAGTTGTCTTGGGTTGAAGAGGCCATAAATATTCCCCCCTTTCAGTCAATACACAACTCGTGCTTGTCTTAACGACTGTGCCTGCTGGCCGCTAATTACCGCCTTTCCCGGATAATCAATAGCCCCCACTTCACCATGGTACACTCAAAGGAACAAAACATGAACAGATATTTTTTCCTCGTAGAATTTCCTGGCTGACTCTTGACAAAGCATCTGACTCAATGGGAACATTTTGTGTTACACTATGTAATGATTTAATAACATACATAATATGAAACCTTTAAAGCAGCGTTTTGCAACTATTATGCTGTGGACCATTGATGTACTACGAAAGATCAGCAGACGTGCCACGATTCTTTGGGGGAGGACCGAAAAGGATCGAAAAATAAAAATTCAATAATACATTATAAATCTTTAAAACTCATATTCCACACTATTTTTTTAAATACCACAATTAATAGAATTTTAGCTAAAGGACTTTAAACACTATCGTAATACTCATTATTTTAATGATAAAATATCTCCTTAAGAAACTATTAGTGTGCCTTGTACGAGTTTATATCCTTGTTTAGTGTGCCGTGAGTCTAATAAGGTTGAAATCACTGCTCTATAGAAAGCAAGCTTTGGACGTTGACCATATATAGTTTGTACGTCTTACCTGCGCATAAATAGTGGATGATTTGATAATCAAGAAAAATGGTGAAGCCACTTTGGTGGTCACATAGTCTAAGGTATGTCACTCTCATAATAGACTGAAATGCCAATGAAGAGGAGATTGGGGCTCGAATCCCGGTCGGGGCTCGAATCCCGGTCGGGTGTACAGAGTTTGGTTATTCCTAAAATTATTTACACTCTTCCTTTACGCAAATACGAATACACTTTTTCTGAATTCATCCCTCCTCATCCATTACAAATTTGCGTAACTGGACTATGTGTATAGCCTAAACGGGTAGTAAGACCTGGTAATAAAAACGTCATTGGAATTTGGAACAATTTAATGGATAGTTTGTACATAATATAATATGTAGGGTTGTTTAATATTCTATTAATTTTTATTTTGTTACTCTGGACTTGGAAAATTTCGTTGAAAAAATTTTCACCTCTCTCTCTTACCAGTTGCCCTTTAATGCCACCTATTATATAGGACATAGCGTCAAACTACGATATATTTAATGGGAATTACAGTTATGAAGTTTACATGGCCTCTAAAATAATCCTCAATTGTTTTAGAGTTTGTTCTTCTGTCTTTGTTATAATATTTATATTTTCTAGAGACAGGCTAGAATATGTTTCTAGCGATCTACTTTATTCTCAGTATTATGACATTTGCCGTGAAACGTCTCAGAAAATGAACTAATCTCCTAATTTCATTGATTAAAAAACTTAAAATTCCATATTTTCAATTATTAAAAGAGCATATTGATCCCTTAAACCTACATTTTGTCGTGAAAAATATTTTGGAATAACAAAACACTTATTGAATAACGTGGAGCTTGTGGGTGTCTATAACGCGCCTCAGTGCTTTGGTACGGGGCTCCCTTAAGAAGTGGATACCATTAATTCCCTATAATAATGTTCCGCTGAATTTTTAAATTTACGATACACTTAACAAGCATAATTTTTCTAAGCAAATATTTTTGTTTCGGTAAGGCACTACGTCAGAATTTTTTTTTATTAAGTCCTCAGTTCAACGGTTGTACGTAAAATAAGCACTAGAAAAGTATGTAAAATAAGTTTTCCTGAAGTAACTTCAAATGTCCCAAGATTAAAGTTTGAAGATCGTTTATTGTGCCCACTTCTGTAACGTTTGAAAACATTTTCGTTCAAACTATTAGTAATTTGAGCAAACCATAGCTTCACCTTCGTGTGAAAGCTTTTGATTTTGTCAAATGTATATAAAATATTAGTAGGAAAGAGTGTGTTGAAATGCGCTGCTAGAGAGGACATGATGAGATCAGGTGGACAGACAGTCGTAAGAAGAGTGGGGGAGAAGAGAACCATTTTAGATATGATTCTCGTAAAAAACTAATTGGATCGAACACATATCCTTCGGAGTTTGACGTCATAGAAGGCAAATATGAGAGAAAGAGGAGCTTAGGAAGATAAGGGATTCAAATATTGTATGACTTGAAGGAAAGAAAACAATTCTGGGATCTGAAGTTGGAGGCAGAGAACAGGGTGGGTGCATTGGCGATCTAGGTTCACTGACAAAAGGAATGGACCAGTCGTAAGACAGAACACCCGATAATTATAATACGTCCAAGTAAGTAAGAAATGCGGCCGATACACGGCTGCTACCCGTATCAACTTCATTTGTGTCTTTATTGAACAGCGACGTGACTATTGGCTGTGAACGCACGGCACAGCCAATTCGCTGCTGTGGTAAATCTCCCCATTGTCGGTTCAACCGGAATGCTGGAGCAGACATGGAGGTGTTACTTCAAGGTTCCACGCCAGTTTTAATCGGTGCTGACTTCAACGCAAATCACCCTTCATGGGGCTCTAGGAATATGGATGTTAGTGGCGGATTGCTCCGTGACATGATGGATCAACACGGCCTAGTATCCTCCAGCACCATCACTACCACCCCCACAATCCCCCTGGCCTCCCGGACGCCCTTGACTTCGTTGTCACTAGAGGGATCAGACGTCGATTGGTCTAACATCTTTGTTCAATAAAACATATCCAGGGATTTGTTGTCTTAGCTCAAGTTGTTTTTGACATTTTACATAAAAGCATTTTAAAACTTGGTTTTCAAGGGCTCAAAACTCGTTTGGTAATTATTATTAGCACCGCGTCTTACTACCCGTTCGGGCTATACGCACTCACGCTAATGTGTAATGTTAGGGTGATTGGGAGGTGAAATTAAGGACCTACGGTTTAGTGTGGAATCCGAACCACGGTGGAGGCCTGTCATTCCACACATTCACAAGTTGTGATTAATACACGTCTTGTCAGAGGTGAAGGAAGGGTTTGGTAATCAGATAAATCTGTGCGTGGACCTAGGATTGAACCCCGGACCCCCAGCACATAAGTTCGACACCTTACCCCTAGCCCGTCAGGTCACCCTCACTTAGTAATTAGGCCTACTTTCGGGAAAAAATCGTCTGTGTATTTCCTACATATGTTTTCATAGGGAACCATCTCCCGGCGGTTCGGGGACCAATAATGACTCACCCTGTTTATAATTATTTATACATATAATATATTAATATATTTGAAGGGTTGATATATATATATATACATGTAATCTACACACTTTTAAGATAGAAGTAACTTCTATCTATTGTCATAATGTACCAACTTGTTTGATTGCCATATTCGGAGTCACAACATAGTTTCAGTGCTTTCAAAGGGTGTATTGTTAGTCGATTTAAATTATATTTTATATACATTTTTAAATACAGTTCCAAATAAATGTTTTATTAAATGTGCGACATTTTAAATATTAGTTTCGTCTACATTCATATCATGATCGCAACATTCTTAATCGGTAAATTTTACAATTCTTATCAAATTTGACCTTCAAAAGGAATGAATGTCTAATATTAATATAATTCCAAATAGACTTGTAAGTTTCCCTCCAACAGTTACGTCCATACATATTTAAAAAGTTTATGATATCCTAAAGTATCCTATAGTTTAAATACGTTAGAAAAAGGGCGAGAAAGGTATTTGCATATTATAGATATGTATTTAAATTTATTTAGATTTGAATTTCTCGCTAAATTAATAGCTGAAAGTAGGAAAGTAATATTAAGACTTAACTAGGATTTAGAGTATGATATTTCGGTTGTTAATTTCTATCTGTGTTTGTTGGACTGTGTAGAGTAACACATGAAATGGCCAGAACATGGGCACCCATAAATGGATGATACAAGGGGGCTCCATCAATATTTACTTTTATTTTTGTTAACTTTTATGAAAAATAAAATGGTGTATTTGGGCTTTAGTTGCAATTTAACAACTTTAAATCATCGATATCCAAGCTAATTGGGATAAAAAATTATAAAATGTAAATGTCCTTCCGTTCCCTCCCTGATAACTTTCTTTTAATTTTATTCTATTCTATAAACTTATTAAAAATATGTTTCTTTTCAATAGATTAAGCTATAACTAAAGCTTATTTTTTATTAATTTTTCAGAAACTTTTGTTGTTGCTAAAATTGCCTCTTGAAACGCATATAATTAATTCCACACGCACGGCAGATGGGACTTTCAATCCACCCCTAATTTGTAAAACCCACTTGGGTGTCCTCGGTCCCACACAATCTCGCGGTCATTGCACCCATCAGGGCACGAGTCTATTATTCTTTTAGCGAGTGTTTGTTCACCCGCAGGAAGCTGGATTGTGTTAAACAAATATGAATACTTTGGGGTTTGTTGAGCCGTGGTCTCGAGGGCTCTGGTTGTTTGTTTGTGTTGTTCTGTTTGCTCTCTGTAACATCGGCTTGATTAATCCTCTGACACTCATAGTCTCCTGTTACCAATATTAAGTTATTGGCTACTTTCAATATATTCCTCCCTAGACAAAAAAACGTCCATTCAAATAATATATTATTACCGTGCTATATCTTTAGTTAAAATCCATGGCGAGAGTCGGAAATAGACAACATTTATTTATATTTTTTTTACTTATAGCACCCGTTTGGGCTATACGCATGCGTATTAATTACACTAATGTATTAGGTACGAGAAAGGTTGAATTTAGAGGTAGTGTACCCACATTTGCGAGAGGAAGAGTGGAACATCATTTAGCGATAACAACCTTCAGTACACCCTTATGTTATCTCCCCATCATCGTCATTCAGTCTATTGCGAGAGTGACGCCTTAGACCCAAGGTATTCACACTGGGGTACCTGAGGACACCTTACGGGGTACATAAGGTTTAATATTATATATATATATATATATATATATATATATATAGGCTGTGCATTTATTTCTAACCCAAAGCTTATTAATTAATTCATTATTTTGGAAGCTATTTACTGTACATATATAATACATAATAGGTTATATGTATAACCTACATTATACACCAATAGCTATGGAGGTAGGAAGTGGAAGAGAAATTATATCTGGGGGTACGTGAACAAAAAAAATATATATAACACCACTGCCTAAATAAATACATTTGTTGACCCAGGAAGCGAGTTATAACAAATAATTACTTAATGATACCCACCTCGTTAGGCACGCACAATAAACGTCAAGACCGTACTTATTGGTTTTCCGATTACACGGAGGACAGAGTTCGTGTTCAAGTCATGTGGGTTGTTAAATGATTCCTTGCTTTACCTACCCGTGAATACGTGTAAATTACTCTAAATATTACTATCCTCATCCTTAACCTATTAGCATATCTAAATGCAGCTAGCTCGGGCAGGTAGCAAGAAGTGATGCAAAAAAGCTATTGCGTTTATTTTTTAGTATATATTTATACGGGATATGTATGGTATAAGAAGTTTGTTGAGATATCTGATTAGAGCATATGTTTTATTAATTCCCATTGAATCTGTTATGAAATAAAAAATATTCACCTGTATGGCATCTTGCTGTTTTAGTGGACACGCTACGTATTAAATAGGATTTAGCTGCGTAGCCTATTTAAGCTTACATAATAAAATATAGGATTTAAGCATTCTTGAATTTTTAATTTAAATATAATCAATATAATAAATGTTATGCATAATATATAATATACAAAGGTATATATGCGTAGATATACTAAATATACTTAAATACATAGAAACACACATACATAACATAAATATATTTTCATGTGCACACACATAACCACAAACACATCCACACTTGGCACATACATATTCCTGTATTACACATGTTGATACATAATCACACATAAATGTATATAAATAATTAGATACACACATATATTTATAGATGCATAAAAATAATAATACACACACACACGTTCATAGACGTACACATAAATTTATATATACAAACATACTTACACTCACATACATGGACTTGCACAACAAATATAAATATATGCTTATCTACCCATTTATGCTTACTTACATATACATACATATATACATATAACATATCCTTACATACACAAACATGTTTACATACACAAATAAATGTATGTATACACATATATACATAGTTACATACATTAACATATACATACACATACACTTACATATGTACACACATTAACTTATATAAGTACAGTATATACTTTTATACACACACATATATACATATATACATATATACATACATACACAAACACAAAACACATGGAACCACACATATGTAATGCGAATCACACACTTTAAAAAATACTTGTTTGGTTTTGTGGATACACACATCTTTTTAAATCAAAAAACAAGGTAATTTTATTATTTATAACTATTTGAATAGTTCGTATGTAAGATAAATTAAAAAAAGGGTATTTTTATTATTTTTGATTTATTCATTGATTTTACAATCGAGTATTTTTCATTTAAATGACTAGTCTTTAATCAAATGTGTATTCTAGGAATGATGGGTTTTTTTTTCCAAATTTAAAAAAAACTCGTTTTACCTCACTTTAGTTATAACAAAATGTAAAATGTGATCACGTGATTCTTAACATTTTTGCAAAGGAAATATTCCTCCATTTATTATGATATTATCTGTGGCGAGAGCTATCTTAGTCTCGGTTCTTGTTTCACAGTTGTTTGACGTGTAATGTGTTGTGTTCTCTTTGTATTCTTCTTGCTGTGCGATTTCATGCATTGCTTTGTATGTGTAGTTTCGTCTAGACAAGCATTATTTTGGATTTCGATAAAGTGCTTGTGTTTTATTGCTGCAAGATTATTTTTATCTTAATTCATGTTATCGTTTTTTTCATATCTATTTCTAGCCTGAAATTTTTGCTTTTGTTTTATTTTTGTCATAGAGGAGATAATTTTATTTATTTCCAGGGTTTTTATTGTTTATAATATTACCCTTTTTATCATCAAAACTTTAAAGGTGAATGGATCATTATTATTTTCGTTTACAAGTAGTTTCTTTACGTATGTTGTGTGATTTATTAGATGTCACTGTCGAGTAATGTGAATAGTGTTCGATTACCAGCTGGTACCATGGGTATTTTTCCCGAAAGGAGGATTACCCCAACTGTCACAAAGGTTTGATTAATTAGCCCTAAGTTAGGTTTGGAAAGAGCCCCCACGGAAAGGATGTACGATTAATGTATTCGGGAGTTTCCTGGGAAACGGTGTATAAGTATCGGCTAATCTTTCCACAAACTGGGATACGAGTGGTGTAGCCCAGATGTGCGATAAAAATAAAGCTCATCTATTTTTATTTATTTTTTGATTTCACGTTTAAAACAAAGGTTATTGATATTGAAATGTCAGTTCCAAGATTTCACCGGTTTTTGTTTCATTATTTGTGTCCTCGGTTACAAATTTCCCTTAACCATACAAAACAATGATAGTTTTTTGGTCTCACCTTTGTCTTTCTTTAATATAGATATTTACTATATTTGTCAGATGGCAGTACAGTATATGTTAAAGATGCACGTAGTTTATTTACGGGAAATTAGTAATTATTTTTAAGTGTCATTTCTATTTATTTAAACAAATGCAATTTTTTGTATTTATTATAATTTTCAATTAATAATCAATAAATTTCTTTATAGGCTCTTAAAGTAATACCAGTTCCTAAATTAATTGAACTACCTGCCTAATAACAATTTGAACTAAAGATTAGATATGCAAAAAAGGGTTTTTTAGATATAATCTGAATTAGTTTGGAAAGTGTACAGTGAAACCACTTTGAGAAATCAAAATTTAAAACCATCCTAAGTACACCTGGAAAGTATTTTAATTCAAAAATACTTTTAAATAACGAACAAATGTAGTGGCAGTCTGATGCCTTAGACAAACTAAAGTTAATAGATATTTTAGATATGGACAAAATTTGATTTTCACTTTGGTCTCGTTTGTATAAAGAATAAAAATTTGAATAAGATATTTTCTTTTATGATAAAAGTTCATCAAAAACATATTACAAACCAAATATGGAAAACTCGATTCCTTGATTCACTCTAATCCTATATCATTCCGACTATTCAAGATTCGTAAGAATCTAAAAAAAAAGTATTCCTATCACTAATAAAACTATGAAGACCTCTATCTTGTATAACAATTTTAAGCAAATTGTTTGTAGGAATTATATAGATTTATTTAGTTGGCAGAGTAATATAATTACAAAAAGAACAAAATTATGTTGACATAATTAAATAACCTAAGAAGTTTTGTGATGCTGGAGAAGACTTGAAGTCTTGAGAAGAGTGGGTGAGAAGAGAACCATTTTGGATATAATTTTTCGGTTCAAAGGAAATTGGATTGGATTTATCCTTAGGAGGAACTGTCTTTTGAATGACGTAATAGAAGGAATGGTAGAGAGAAGGAGGAGCTTAGAAAGAAGTAGGATTGACATACTAGATGACTTGAAGGAGAGAAGAAAATTCTGGGAGCTGAAGGAGTAGGCAGAGGACAGGGCACATTACCGGTTTAAGTTCACTGACAAAAGGAATAGACCTGTCGTAGGACAGAACACCTAATAATAATAATAATTATATTAATAAGAAGAAGTTGTATCTTTGTTAATTATGACGTTGTAGTCATAATAAACAAAATAGTGTTTTTTTTCAATGTCACCAAGCTTTAAACATTGAAAAAATAAATTAAATCTTTAATATTTTCGCTTTAATTAGAATAGTATGTTTTTTAAAGATTCCCGGATTCGAATTTATATGCGAGATTAGAACCAAATCAGATTTGGATCTGAGAAATATTTCTATTATAAATTGTACTTCTGTATAATATAGTCTTCTTAAAGAGGAAAGAAATTACACCAGTGAACCATATATAGAATAACCATTACTGGTACGCCCCTTTACATTAACATTGGCCTCAGCCCTTAAAGGGATTTAAAAGAGTAAAATATTAAATTGATAAATATTCATAAACTTAACCTTTATATAAAGTACTAGCACATAATTCTTATAATACCTTATTACTAATACATGTTCAAACACTTGAAATCGCTGTCATAAGCGAAGCAGGTAATATTATGGGTTTGTTTGCCAACTATGTCTTCTTGAATGTAATTTCACCCGTCTATATTATTACTATAACTTTAGCTACAAACTTAATTAAGCACGATAATATTCTGGGAATAGTCAATTTTATATCCTCCATTGTTCAAGGATGCGGTTGGTAGACGTTACGAGGATTCGCTGCTCTTTTATTACACCAAGTCTAGCTAGAACGGACAAAGGCATACATAAAACATACATGGCCATATTTTGTGTGGGGGGGGGGGGNGGGGGGGGGGGTTATTGTAAATCCTACGCTCTCGCAACTTAGGGGATGTCCTGTTTCTGGCGTCAGCCCTCTCTCTTTTTTGATGTTTGTTCCCATTTGATGTAGGGGTCTGGTCGCCCATTGCTAGGGAACGAAACGAACCTGTGTCTCCTGCGTTCAACTCTGGCTGTGCTCTAGATTATTTGTTCAATATCTATACTTCCTCCCTGGGATTCAAACACATGGGTGATATTTTCGTACTTAATTCGATAAAGAAACTTGAAATGAATTAATTATGCCAAGTTTAATTAAACAAACACTAAAGTAACTTTTGTATAAATATATGACACCCATTCAAACGGTTATTGTTTTCATTCTGTTTATATTAATTGTTAATACTCGTATTATCAACAAAATCAAAATGTATTTAATAAAATGTTTTGTAGTGTATACACTAACAGTTATATTAATTTTTGTATATATATATATATATATATATATATTTAATATGAAAAACTTATCTATTATTAATCGATATGGATAAAATATTTTTCATCAAACAATTTTTCAAATAAAATCTTTTAGGTTTTACTTTTGTTTGAAAGACAGGCAAATCACTATCCAATTTGATCATTTAAGATAAATATTATCTACTTAGGTGACCTAATAGTCCAAGGTGCTACTCTCGGAATAGACTAGACTTCCAATGACGGGGAGATCGTTGTTCAATCTCAGTTGAGCGTACTGAGGGTGTTTTTTCATAAATGGTTTCCCACTCTCTTTCAACGCTGATGTGGGTACACTTCCTAAAAATTCAACCTTACTCATCCTTAACCCATTATTGTAATTAGTACATAGCCCGAATAAGTAAAAATACAAGATATTCAAACAAAAACAAAATGATTATTATTATTATTATTAGCACCGCGTCTTACTACCCGTTCGGGTTATACGCACTTATGCTAATGTGTGATGGTAGGGTGATTGTGAGATCAAATGGAGGACCCACAGTTTAACGTAGAATTCGAACTGCGGTGGAGGCCTGGAATTTACCACTACAATAAATTAAATGACTGTAGTTATGTTAATTACTGACTGATTAGCAAAAATGTAACTTTCCGATGTTCTAAGCTAATAGAGAAAGTGTTCCAATAGTACGTCATCTAACGCGAGTGGCGATAGTAACTGACAGGAGGAATAACCTTATATTACAATATATTTATTCTGATTTTCCCTTTTTGTGTGTGTGTGTGTGTTTTTACTCCTAACTTGTATAAGTCACTTTCATTTTTGGGAATTACTACCGTAACACTGGAAAAAATTTTATGGTTTGGAAAAACTTTAGTCTACATTGTTTATTAGCAGGTTTTGATAATTCGATCATGGTAAACATATGAAGGCCTATGGGTTTAATATTTATTGCTGGTTTAAGTAAATGGCTTAAGTCGATCCCTGTCCAAACGGCTACTTATCAGTCTGGGTGGGTCTGCCTAACTCGGGGGGAGTGTTGATATTCAAACTTACATCTTGCAAATGAACAAATTCCTCGTTATAGTTCATGTTCACTGCCGCCAACAAGGTGGCGCCCAAACATCAAAACTCTCCTGGGTTGACCTTGAATTTAGTGTGACAATTACCAAAAGCTCCGTGAACCCGCCCTCCTCCTCTGCTACAACCCAAGCTAGTCATAGTAAGTGTGTCGTCCTTATGCAGAGATAGTGGCAAGGTTTTCATGGTCAACATACTAGACTTTATCAGAGGACGATTCTAAATTGCTACACAAAATTAATGACTACTGGGTCGTTTGCAGATGCCAAAAGAAGTGGACAGCCGTCAGCATTGTGGACCCCAAAGAATGCTGTGGCAGTGAGAAAAAGGTTCATGTGTAGCCCTAGTAACTGGACTGTCCACATACACTGTGCGTACAGTGTTGAAGAAAGGTCTGAACTTTCGGCCTTGTAAATCTCATTACGTACAGGAATTATCCGTGGAATACTGTGATAGGAGCATAGAATACGGAAAAATTATGTCAGTGGTCCTGTCCTCTATGAGACACCATGAACGGTGACCGGTAACTGAACATGCTGAACAAAATGTGTCTATTGGTCTCCTCATAGGACAATGTTCACGAGGTTATTATCCAGCAAGATGACGTCTCACAACATTTCATTCTTATTGTTTGTGACTGTCTGGACGAACACTTTCCGGGGCGTGTGTTGGTATGTCAGGTACCCCATGAAGTGCCTGCCAGAAGTACAGACCTCACAACATGTCATTTCTTTTTGTGAGGTTGGGCCAAAGATGAATTCTACCAAACAAAGCCACGTGCTCTGGAAGAATTGGAGGAACGTATCAATACTGTGTTGGGAAATGTTACCCAGGATTTCCTTCACAAGACAATTAATGACATAAAGTGACGTTTACAACGCTTGGTTGACAATACAGACGCATATGTGGGAATTTAGTATGCTACAAGAATTTTCATGGACTTATGAACAGAACACATTTTACTCTGTGTAAATTTACCAATTGTGAGTAAAATTATAGCTGTTTAAAATCAGACAGTTACTTTTCACCCACCCTGTACTTAAACACAGCTTAAAGTTAAGACCTGCACTTTTATCAAACTACTCACAGTTTATAATATAGCTAGTAAGACTGAATCCACACTTCATCGAACATAATATGTGTTAACAAAAGCTGGAAGAAAAATGTTTTTGTTTTGTATCATGGAGCAAATTTGTGTGAAGGTAATTTGATCACAAAACATGAAGAAACAAAACACGATAAAACCTTTTCTTCTCTCATTCTTTCTTTATTTGTCAAGATGGAGTAAAATTATAAAGAAGTGGCTTGGTTGTCATGGAAATGGTTGATGATGCTTCATGGAGAAAATGAACGCGAAATAAGTATTTAGGTTCACCAAATGTTTTAAAATAGGACGGAATAAAAATTTTCTATGGAAGTCCTTACGATTAAAATTGTATAATGCAGGCCTCTCCTGCTCAAATATTATGTTTTTCTACATCTAACTCAGCAGTAACTAGGCCTACATTATTTTGCTTCAGATTTTGCGCTAACATATTTCTACTACATTAAAAAAAACTAGATAAACTAACTTCGACAGCCAACTAACCCCAGATCATATCAGCACATTCCCCCCTCCAGCTTGAAGGACTTGTAAACAAGATGTTGGCGCATGCACAATGCAAAATGTTCCATACATTTTGTACCATGAAACATGGGAGTGAGGATGAAGTCTGATTTGTGTATACGTGTATTGTTATGTGTTATAGTGTTTTATTATTTAATTCAATCATGTTACATGCAGTGTGCATCCGCTCCATTTGGAAACACGCAATCAGGAGATCCCCTCCACATGATAACAACACATGTGTTATATTGTGTGTTAACACATAATGTTGAATGCAGTTTTATATAGAGGCTTTAAATTAAATGCACCTTCCAGGTTTTGAGGGTCACTAATCCCATCCGCAATCATTGTCCAATAAATGATAATGGGACACCTTAAATCACTATAAATGGAGCCATTGATTTTTAAACTGGTATAATGCTATTATATAATAATAGATATATAGCTAAATAAATAATATTTTATATTAGGGAGCAAATATTACAAATTCCAATAATGAGTAGGAAGAAAGTCCAAGGGTAAGAAATAGTCTTATCACTGAAAATAAACACATAGCACATAGATTTCTAAAACAAATTAATAGAATAACAATACAAAATTATGAAATATAAAATTTTACATAAAGCAAAAGTATAGAGGATGTGCAGCAAGTAAAATAATAATATTTAGCACCACGTCTTACTACCCGTTCTGGTTATACGCTTTAAGTACTAATTACTCTATTGGATAAGGAATTGGTAAGGTTGAATTAGAGGAAGTGAACCCGCATTTGCGTGGAGGAGGAGTGGAAAACCATTTAGGAAAAACCACCCTCAGTTCACCCGACCAAGATTCGAACCTCGATCTCCCCGTCCTCAGCAGTCAAGCTCAACACAACAAGCGCGTTAGCCAACTACGCCACTGAGGCGGGTGGCAAGTAATATAATTAATAATTTTAGTTAACAGTCTAAAAATAATTCATGCACGAGAAGTCAGGGTTTCTTAAATAATTATATAAGTTTGCTTCTTCTTTTATGTAACAAATAAAATTTAAGAAACCTATATCTAGATTTGTGTAGACAATGGTCTAGAAGATTATATTTGAATTTTAGAAGCCCTAGAATGTGAATAGATGCCTACTTGATCAATGGCAGATATAAAAAAACATCTACTATTATAACAATTTAAAACAAATAAGATACCTCATAGAATATTCATGACAAGAGAGTTTGAAACCCTAAAAGGTTTAAGATTATAAAATGTATAGTCTTAAATCTGTTAGTGCTTCATTATAGTATTGGTTAAAAAAGAATGTCATAACATTAAACAACAATTTACTCTTTCATGTTAGTTAGGACTTAGTTGAGGTAATGTATTCAAAGCCACCATCGCATATTAGTCTAGAACCTGCCACAGAATATACAGTATTAGCATACTACCAACTCTGGTGAGTGGGAAAGTCGTACACTTAATAAGGTCGACTAATTTTAATGAATGGGATGATAATTTAAAAAATTATTATTCTCTAAGAAAAACCCTAGAATCTATCCATTTATACTAGGAAATGAAGAGTTTTCGTCATGAACGTTGTGTGATGTATGTATACCGCACGCAAAAGGATGAAATTTTAAAATTGATGCCCCTGTGCACAAATATGTGGCACTCAACGCTAGAATTATAAGTTTTGATTATTTTTTTAGGTGATTTAAAACTGCGTTGGAATAATTAAAATGAAGAGATTTCGTTTCTGTTTGAAGCAAAGAAAATGTTTTCCTGTATTTCTGTCAATCATTAATAAAAAGGGACTGTAATAAAACATCATTAACCAGTTTTCAGTTGGATAAAAATAATATCTGTTTTCCTAATAGATCTAGTAGATAGTATGAACAATAACAGCTCTTTACTAGTTCATTTCTGTCTTCAAAACCTCCAGAACTACTATGACGCTCTGGCATTTGAATGGATAAAAAATGAAAATGCATTATTCTGAAGGAAAAGGATTACCCTGTTTTATTACACGTCCAGGCTATCTACATATTGTTTAATAATGGGATTAGAACGATATAAGTATAATTTAAAAGGAAATGTGTTAGCATTTGCACGTAGGTAGTATAGAAAACCACTTGAAAAGATACACCGTTAGATCATTTGAGTGGGAATTTCGACCCTGACCTCCTCGTCACTGGCAGTCCAGGATATCACAAGAGTGAAGTCTTAGGCCGTGCTAACCCCAAAGGGAGTGGTATATATTATATATATTGAAATGGTCAGAGATTGAACCTAGTCCTTACGATGATTCCACGGGGACTCGTCAAACTAAATGGCCCTCCTTCAGGTTGCGAGATGCCGCTGCATCCCCTACGGTTGATGTAGGAGTGAGTTGTTTAAATTGGCCGTCAGGGGGAAAGGCTTATGCGGACGACACTGAGAGGATAACGTGATTGTCTTGAGACTCGGCTAGAGGGGCAACACAAGAGATCGTTGAAGATCCGAGAACTGACGACAGTAACGTTCTATATGGAACACACATAGAGTAAGATTCTGTTAGTCAGAAACTTTTAGACAATACTTTTTTTTTTCTGTTAGCAACGATAGAATTTAACTTGATGTATGAATACGTGAAAGTTGATCAAGTAACTTTTATATCAGTCAAATAAAGTTCCTTCTACGAAAATGGGATTGTGTTAAGATTCAGGTAAGATTGACCTTTAATAAAATAAAGATAATTTTAATTTCTCAAATAAAGATAAATAATTGTAATTGAGAATATTTTCGACATTGAGATTATGATGAATCTTAGGTTTTTATGTGCCCACAAACCCAAAAAAGTTGATTTTACCATAATTTAGTTTGTCCCTGGGTTTGTCTCTCTGTCCACATCACACACTGCCTGACCTCCATGTAATTGCAAACTCAGACAAGATGAAACGAATGCCGTTGTAAACGTTTCTGGTGAAATCCTTTTTACGTTTAATTTCAACTACCTACATGATACTAAATCACATTCCGGATTATTTTAAATTTATTTTTTACAAAATAGCTTTTTTTGATGGTTCAACATACAATTAATATTTATACTTTTGTATTTAATATTTGAGCTATTTAACGTATACTTTCTGATCCGACTGATTAAATCAGCACAAAAGAATTTCTATCAGAGAATGCCAAAGGTTCTGCCAATTTTGTCTGGAAAGGTTTTTCACATACCTTCCAAGGTTCTCTTACATGGCACAATTGGCATGGGACCGAGAGCCTTATTTCCCTTCTGAAGGAATTTGTGCTGTGGATTTATATCACTCTAGAAAAATCTATCGACCCCGGTTGGGTTTAAACCCCCTTACATCGTGTCCTGAGGAGAGCACTCTACCCCAAGTCAACTTCTATTTTAGTGATTTACCTAATGAAACTTTTTGTTAAAATATGTGTAAAATTGGCAAAAACTTAGTCATCTGCATTTCTATCATTGCCGAATATTTTAACATTTTAGTATAACTGTAATATTAAAGGTTTGTTCTACGAATATTGATTCATATTGTTATTATTATCATAACTGTTAGGGATAATACATTTATTTATACTTAAAAATGTTTAAAAAATATATTTTAAATACAATGGTTGAACGTGAGTGAAAACATTCTCAATCAATTAATTGTTTTATTTAAAAGGAAGCTTTGCTTGTTTTGCTTACATCACTTAACCCATTATTGCAGGGAGGTGTCCAAGTAGGCCAGAGAGGCGCGGGATGTATGGGGAGTAACGGGCGTAATGGGCGTAATGGGGGCAGACTAATCAACGGTTAGTGGGTCCACCTCTCTACTAACAATCACGAGAGGACTTGTGACGCTGTCCCTTCTTACTGTGTGGTCTGTCGATGAAGGGATCTTTCTTAAACAAGGTGTAGGAACCTTTATATTTAACCCTTTAATAGGGGATTAGAAACGAATCAGTAGGTACGTGGAATAATTGTCGGATTTATTTAGTCTGGTTTGTGAGTAAGAATAGAGGGAGAGGCTGTGCCTTGTGCCTTAACAATAGAATAAACATATGTGTGTATGGACATTATTTCATTGTTTAGCTATGCACATATGTGTTGTTAAACTGTATACACACACAGGTGTATTCTATTGAATATATTATGTATGAACAAGTTTATTTATTTTTTAGGTTATACGTATAGGCTAGTTATATGTTTCACGTCCGATCGGTCAATACATATACTGTATAATAGGCCTTGTGGCAAAGTTCACGGCTCAGGACCCATGTTCGCGAGTTCAAACCCATCCGGGGTCTATGAATATTTACCGAGAGAAGGAAATCTGCATCATAACTTCCTCTAAAGGGGAAGTAAAGTCATTGTTCCCATGTCAATTGGGACGTGTAAAATATCCCAGTAAGGTTTGTGAAATAATATACCTTTACAGCAAATCTGGCAAAATATTTAGGGATTTTCTCGTTCTTTGTAGGAATTCAGTGTGGAAAGTAACGATAAATTAAATCACTCTAAATATATTTCAAGTATATGTGTTTATCCCAGTTGGTACGGGTGGGTGACACTAAGCAACCGAAAGGCTGAGCGTGCTCGCTGCTTCGGATGGAAGGGAAACACAACAGGACCAACATTCGGGTTGTAGACACACTAAAAAAACACTATTTCACTTTTTAGCTCTCTCTTTCTCTCTATATATAATATTGCAGAACTGTTGACTGGAAACACAAACCTTGGAGCTATATTTGTTATATATACTTGGGCCCAGTTTCATAGTCAAATTTAGTACGCCTCAAGTGCGGCGCTACACTAAGTACATGACAACACCTACCTAAACCAGAATGAAATGGGCCAGTTTCCTATGCGAGCACGGCCCATTCCTTTCTGTTTCAGGTAGGTGTCGTCATGTACTTAGTGTAGCGTCGCAATTGAGGCGTACTAAATTTGACTATGAAACTGGCCCTTACTAGTTGGTGAGCCCGTTTTTCGCACGGGAAACCTATAAATAGCATTGTTTTTGTTTATTTATTTTTTTAAATATAGTAAAATACATTGTACTAAACAAATGTGAAAAAAGATCATCACAGTTCAACAAACAGCAACAAGTAGCATTGTCCCTATATTTACATGCCATATTACGATTCTAAACCACACCGAGCAACTTTTTTCTAATAAAATATGAAATTTGAATCTCCTTGTTTTGTGGAACTAATTTTCGAATTTTCAGTATTTTACGATTATCTGGTGTGGTCTTTGTAAGTACTAGAAAACATATCAATGTTATACCACACCAAAGAGTATTTTATGTATACCTTTTAATACTTCACCTTTCCCCTCTTCCCAGACCAGTCTATTAACTTGTGATAAAATAATTAATTATTACTGCAACTATCCTTTCATCAACGTGGTCGGTGGGGGTTAGTTTTAACTTTCTTACTAAATAAATAGGAACTGGCTACTTTAGTTTAGGTTTACCTATAGCGAGGGAAACGTTAACTACAGCTACATGAGACTCTGGTGCTATCCACCCCGAGTGATCAGGAAGAAGGAATCTTAGGGATTATTGGTAACGCGGGATTTATGACGTATATGGTGATGGGCGTGGTTGGTGATAGTCGTCGAGGAGTAAGTTTCATTGTGTAAGCATGGAA
The DNA here is from genome assembly GCA_901482245.1 of Timema douglasi. NCBI lineage: Eukaryota > Metazoa > Arthropoda > Insecta > Phasmatodea > Timematidae > Timema > Timema douglasi. The sequence continues at coordinate 174,555 of CABEEJ010000007.1, read as the reverse complement.
GGATATTCTTTCATCTTAGGAACCCCCTGGTATGGTTAGTTGATTTTGTGCATTGGTATATTCAAGAGATCTGTGTGCTGGACTAGATTAAATGGCGGCTGTTTGAATTCTATAATTACCCGACAAGTCTAGTCTGAACACTACGAACATAGCCTGATTGTTGAGAATTAGTTTTCCCTTTTTCTTTCAGGGCTGTTAATTTCCTATTTGTATATTTACATATAATTAAAATTTAGGTTGATAAAAATTTGACCCAGATATAAGCTTAGATTTTAGTGATTGGATGTCCTTAAACAGCTACAAAAAAATGCAATGTATTGGTACGAAGCAAGTTATACTTGCATGTATACATGCATAGCTATATTAATTATTTATTAGGCTATGTACTATATAATTTGTGAAACTGCCTAGGATACCCTTACCCAGTGAGTTTATGGTGATAAAAAGCGTCAGTTAAAGTGGATAACTAATTTACCCGTCAGCTGAGATAGCGACAGAGGTTGGCCCCATTTGTAACAGCATGCTTCACCCGACGGAGTATGGATGCAGGTGGGATTGCTTAGCTTCGTACATGCAAGTTTGGTAGTCAAGCAACGTACACGTCTTTTTTATTGTGCTGGGTACTATTAAGTTATACCAGTTTACATTAAGTTTGTGAGAACTGTGTATTGAAGGCCGAGTTCTGGCATGTTTAAAGAGTATTCTGGAACATGACACGATCCTCCATTCCCGTATTTAGATAACTTGTCCTAAGTTTCGTTTGGGATGTAATTATTGTAATATCAAGTCTCCTTCAATAGGTATAATACGTTTTTGTTTAACACATGCTTAGATTTAATTTTTAGCTACTACTAATCCAAGGATAAATATTGTAATCTCCGTCTCCTTCATTGAGAATATTATGTTGTTGTGTTTTTGTATTGTACAGGTTTAAATTTAATGTCTAGTTAACTTGTCCGAAGATTCGTTTGTGAAAGTCTCATTCAATAGGAATATTATGTTTAATTATTAAATGTTAACAGAATACCTAGCTGTTATTAATTCGGTTCAATTAACAGGCTGTATGGACTGGTAATGTATCCCCTAAGCTACCGTCACTGTCAACCACTGATGATTTTAATTGAACAATTTTTGATTAGATGGGTTTTGGTTATCAAAGTAATCAAAACAAGTTTTATAAAACATGTTTCGGTGATTTTTTATTATCTTCAATTCTTTTTTGTACAAAAAATGATTGATTTTACTTCATACTATTGGAAAGTTTGTGAAATTTTATGGTTAACGGTTGATCATCTCAATATAAATTATTCCCCATAAAACTGTAAAATTTCACAAACTTTCCAATAGTATGAAATAAAATCAATCATCTCTAATGCAAATAAGACTTGAAGCTGGCGAAAAATCACTAAAACATGTCGTCGTCATAGGAGAAAAACTTAAACATACAACATAAGGAGAAGGGAATAGAAATTGTTAACAAGAAGATATAACCCTACTATCAATTATTACTACCCCTTACCAAATAAAAATGAATATTATTAGAAATAATTATATCAATTATTATTGTATAGGCATTTATAATATATTTCAAAAGAAGTGGTGGCTTTTCCATGGCATGAGACGTCTTGAAAATTTAAAAATAAGGGAATAATATTCCTTATTTATATAATTTTGGTGTTTTTAGATTTATTTGTAGCACATTATAAGAAATTGTATTTTTCTGCTATATAAAAGCCATTCTACTAAATCCTTTGATAACTAAAATGGAGGGTATATAGACTTCCTTCTTCACATCATGTCATGTCATGAACCAATTATTAAATCCTTAGCAACACAAGATTTAACAAGGCCAAAGACACTACTCCCGTAGTACTTCAAGATTTTAGTATATCTATCGCATTACTTCATGACTAATTTAATGAAAATAGTAACAACAAAATAGAATATTCCCTTCTAGTTATGATTTATTAAACTTTTCTGCCTAGATATATCCCCTTTGATGAACATATTAGAAGATAATGAGATTTACTACTATGACGACTATCTTGATATTGGGAAAAACCTCCAGTGATTAAAATTCTAAGAACTAAACGACAAAACCATCTGCTCAAATTACGGCAGAGAAGTTTTTTTTATAAATCACAGTTTGAGTTGCCATGGCCCTTTTTAAAAGAATGCTTTTCTTAGAAATATATATATTAACAATATTACTAGCATGAACTTTACTAACACATCAATCAAATAAGTGGGTAGGGATTAAAAAGGTAATTTATAGAAAGTGCACCCACACATGAGTGGAGAAGGGTGTTAAAACCACAGTAACATGTTAGCACCATCCTTAATTACACCCGGCCAAGATTCGAACCTCAGCCTGTCTCTCATCATCAAGTCAGTCTTTCAATAGATTGATGCCTTTGCCCATTTGTTGCATAGTATATTTATATTTTATATACACCCTTTTTTTGTATTAACAAAAATTATTCGTCTTAAATATTACTTATCCTAAGTATGTTTGCCTTAAATAATTTTATTAATCTTAAACTTGTTAAATAATTTTTGTCTTAAATAGGTTTTATTTGTCTTTAATTTGTTTATATTTGTTATTTTTATCTTTATTATTAGATCATTTTCATTTTGACCTCATAACATATGAGGTCATTGAAACACAGAATATGTGCCGCTTCCTTTTAGCTATATAAATTAAAAATGTTTTTAAAATTGGGGTTTTTATTATGTAGTTAGTAAAATAAAGCTTAAATTAAATATTAATAGAGTAATGGCTTGAACAACATTTGCTAATATGGTATTGATACGACTTATATCCGTAGTTAATGATACTTTCCATCTTGCTAATTTCACTGGTCATGTAACCCGCCTCGGTGGCGTAGTTGGCTAACACGATAGTCGTGTTGGACTCAACTGCTGAGGACATGGAGATCGAGGTTCGAATCTCGGTCGGGTGAACTGGGGGGAGGGGGGTTTCCTAAATGGTTTTCCACTCTCCCTCCACGAAAATGCGGGCTAATTTCCTTTGATTCAACCTTACCCATTCCTAATCCATTAGCGTAATTAGTACTCAAAGCGTATAACCCGAACGGGTAGTAAGACGCGGTGCTAAATAATAATAAAAAAAAACACCTGATTATGTAGGTGCTTTAAATTGTAAGAGCGTTCATTCACTTCCATTGAATAAGAGAGGTTAAAAGAAATAAATCATTTAAATATATGGATATGGATATCTAAATGAAAGTATGTTGGAGCAGGAAAATCTGATGCAGTATTTGAGTTAAAGAGACATTCAATAAAGTGAATAATGACAACCTTGAAACGGGAATCTTACACGTAACCTTTGGCTTTTTTGCATGAAACCCACCTCAGTGGCGTAGTTGGCTAACGCGCTGGTCGTGTTGAGCTCAACTGCTGAGGATGGGGAGATCGAGGTTCGAATCTCGGTCGGGTGAACTGGGGGTGGTTTTTCCTAAATGGTTTTCCACTCTCCCTCCACGCAAATGCGGGTTCACTTCCTCTAATTCACCCTTCCCAATTCCTATTTCATTAGCGTAATTAGTACTTAAAGCGTATAACCCGAACGGTTAGTATGACGTGGTGCTAAATATTATTATTTTGCTTGAATGCTCTACCACTGAGCCATCCTGGTTGGACTCTTAACCAGGACCGTTTTTAAATAGTTGTGTTGAGTGTAAATTTGGTAGCTAGTGAAAGTATCGGGCAATCAAAGAGTGAAAATTGTACCTGTAAACGAGACAGACCAGAATGGTTCAGTGGTATATCATTGACGAACAATACCAGAGTTCCCAAGTTCTAGATTCACGTGTCCAGGAGGGGAATTATGGATATCCTAAAGAGCTAATTGGAAAATTAGAGGGTGACTAGGAATCTCCTAACGATACAATTTGAGTGTAAGGGGGGGATTAGGAATCTCCAAACAAACCATTTGGGGAATAAGAGGGGCTACAAGGAATATCACAGTTAGATAACAGGTTGCCATTTTCCGTTTAAATTAACTATATTAGATTATCAGGACAAATACTGTTGAGTCCTCACGTATCACTTTACGATATTATTAAATTAAAGGTGCATTTTTACCAAAAAAAATGACCCGTTAGTTGAGCTCTCAAAATTTTATTAATCATATGGTAATAAACGTTCTCTGGGACGATGAAAATATATTACTGTATAAAATATTCAAATAAAGAATTCAAATATCCTCAAAATTCTTAAATTTGGGCCAAAATCTCTTGAATTCTTTTTTTCGGTGCTATAGAGACACATCTTTCCAATCTTTAAAATGGTGATAAATATAAATGGGTATGAGTAGATATGTATAGCTCCTGGAGGAAAATCATAGATAGTAAAACAATCCATATATTTTTATACTCTATAAGGTACTTCATTCTTTCTCTTTGTGGCAAACTTCTATTGGTTTTTCTGTCTTAGGTACCACCTTTTCCTCTTTTCTCCTCTGAATCTTATTTTCTTATTCCTCTCAAGTTTGTTGTTTCTTCTTGAATCTCTTGAGTATCGCCAAGAATATTGGAATCCCTGAGGACGTGTTCAGGAAACTACTGAAAGAAGATGCAACACTTTTATTATAAAAGGGATTATATATTTCACACCGCATAAAAGCAGTAAACCTTGTGTGTCAGAAATGAAATGTTATGTTTGGTCATATTTCTCAAAATGGGTGTATTTTATTTAACCTCTGTCACTTTCAGCTATTTTATTATTAAAGTGAAAGCTCCCAAGCACAATTGTGTTTATATATGACTCCATTTTTTTTTAGTATCACATGTTTACCTATCTATCTGTGTTATTCTTAAACGATACTAATTTAAGGGCACATACTAATAAATAAGGTTTTAAATAACTTCATGAGTATTTGTCTGGAAAGAGAATTGAAAAGCTTACTGAAATATTACATTTTGGAATATCCTCTCCAGCTCACCAATCCAGGCTTCGAAAACTGATATATTCTTTGACGGTAATCAAATATATCAGTTTTCGAAGCCTGGATTGGTGAGCTGGAGAGGATATTCCAAAATGTAATATATATATATATATTCCAAAATGTAATATATATATATATATATATATGTGTGTGTGTGTGTGTATGTTTGTGTTTGTGTCGATTTTTGTTCACGTGTGTGTTCGTGTTAACGTGTTTATGTGTTGAATAGCACGTACCTATGTATACGTTTGTATGTGTGCATGCCTATATACGTTTATTTGTATTTGTTTATATGCTTATGTTTTGTGTATATTTGTTTGTGTGTTTGTTTGTCAGTGTAGGTTTCCGTTTATTGTGAATTTTTATGTGTTTATGTATGTAAATGTGACTTACTAATTTGTTTTGTGTTTATTTATGTAAATGAAACTTACTAATTTGTTTTGTGTTTGTGTGTTTATGTTTTTATGTATGTAAATGTAACTTACTAATTTATTTTGTGTTTGTGTATGTAAATGTAACTTACTAATTTGTTTTGTGTCTATGTGTTTCCATGTCTATGTATGTTTTCTGTGCCTGTTTATATGCATGTGCTTTTTGTGTATTTGTGTGTGTGTTTATTCATATACATACGTGCATCCAAACGTGTTAAATTATTTAATTTAAAGACTAAGCTTCTGCCAATAATGTCCAATAATGTAATCCTCACATGAAAAGGTTTAAACCAAATTTTTTCCCCGACATGTAATATTTTACTGGAGGAAACTAAACCAAACTATTTTGAAGTAATCAACTTTAAACTATACCATTATTCTTATTTTTGAATGTAAACCTCATAGTATTTGCCTATCTAGAGATGACAAGTTTAATTTACCGTTTTAAAAAAGAGATTGCCATTTGTTGTTCTTATAAAATATGCAAAACACCGACCCAATGCCATGTTTAATTGTCACATTTATAGGTTTAATCTCAACCCATTTATCATAAACTCAATTCTTTGCAATATGTTAACATTCTGAGACGGAGGTGTGGTGACATTTGAACAAAAACTTTTTAAATGAAGGAGAAATTATTTTCATATCCCACAATAGACCCTACCCATCGCAATTACTAAATACTTTTTAGGATAGCTTTGTGTAGAAAATTAATCTAAGCATAACTAATGAAGCAATATTTTTTTTAGACAAACATTTATTTCAACGCAAATATTTACTTTATGGGAAAAATTTATTTTAGCACTAACATTTATTTTGGGCAAAAGTTATTTTGTTATAAATAAGTACTATAAAAATATGGACCGTAACTAGCGTTATTCCCCCTTTCCCCCCTCCCCCAAAGCATTTTCAAAGAAAATTTATTTTAGACTCTGCGTATATTACTATTTTTTAAATATACTTCAAAACTTGTTTTAAAAATCAGGCACGAGCTAGATTTTTTCACATATTTTAGTAACCATTTAGATTATACTTATACTTTAATTACATTAACTTTATAGAAAAGAGGAAGGTAAAATATTTTAGAAAATGTATTCGCATTTTCTTTAAAGAAATTGGGGAAACCGTTTAAGGAGAAAAAAAACCCTTTTAGTACACCCAACCGTGATTCAAACCCAATCTCCCCATCAGCGGCAATCCAGTCTAACACGAAAGAAACATGGGAAATGAGACCACCTATGCGATTAGGGCCTAATATCGGCTTTGATTAAGATCGGACGCTTGGATCAACAATATAGGTTAATGATTCAATATTTCTCTCGGTAATTGTATGACCTTGAAAAACTAAGTATAGATCTGTAGTTTAGAGCTAATTTCCAACATTAAAGAAAAGAAGTAGTTTGTGCTATTAAATTTAGAAAACACAAGTAGTTATAGACTGTCCAACTACTGTACCATAATGTGTTTGTTAAAATAATATAGTATTTATAAAACAAGTTAATGTTAATATAATATAGATAGAGAGCGAGATTGATAGAGAGAGAGATTGATAGAGAGAGAGATTGATAGAGAGAAAGAGAAAAAATAACTCCTCCATTGCTTTCATTCAAAATACTGTACGCCACTGGTCTCTTTTCTCTTGCCGTGCAATACGGTTTAAAAAAAATCAAACTACAAGTCATTGTTGGGTGTTGGGTGTTTAAGAAAGAACTTGTAGGAAATGCGTTCAGTCTCCAGGGGCGTCACGCTGAGAGGTTAGGGGGTTCCCCCTCCAAAGTTGGGGAAAATATTGAAAGTTGGGAATTATGTAGAGAGTCGAGATATTGAGTTGGGAAATTCTAAAATTACTTTGTACCGCAGTATTTTCAATTATGAAAGTTTTTTGCCACAGACTTGTACAGACAGATTTTAAATTTCTCAGCTGTTGATTCCTACACTTCAAACGCTTCCAATTTCATAACTCATTGAACATTGAAAGGATTTTTTTTTGTGGTAGAATAAATAGAAGGCTTAGCTAATAAATGTGGCTAGTAGCACCGTTTTCCCTGCCTACTAATATCAAGGCTACTACTACTACTACTACTACTACTACTAAAAAAGGGAAGCACTTAGATATGTAAATTACAGACCTATAGCAATTCTACCAGTTTTAGTACATTGCCAACTACTTCATAAATTATTTAGATAAATATAAAATAATTGACCTTGAAGACAATACGGATACTTTTACACACTTTTACTAACCGAATGCTAGAGAAATTAAGCATTTATAGACATGTCAAAAGCGTTTGATACGTTAAATAAAAATATTTGAGTAGGATCACTTTATAAAATAGGTATCAGAGGTAATATTTATGAATGGTTTAAAGATTAATTAACCAATAAGAAAATAATAGTTAAAATAAATAATATAGAAAGTGAACAATTGGGTATAAATATTGGAGTACCACAAGGCTATACTTAATCTATACAAGTACAATGTCAAACTTAATGTAGAACTGTGGTATATTTATGTAAGCTGACAACACAGTGCTCTAAGCGGTGCCTAAAAGTGTAAATAGAGCTATACAAATGTTGCAAGAAGACTTTAATAGGATACAAAACTGACTCACGATTATAAATTAATAATCATTATTAAGAAAACGCAAACAATGCATATCAGACTCCCGCACGTTATAAAGTACAAATTAGATATAAAAGGTCATTGCTTATATTGGTTACATAATATAAAACCGTGTACTTGTTTAACATTTACGCAAGTTGAGACATATAACTGTCTTGGGCTAGTAATTGATTCTCATATGAAATGGAATACTCACATATACATAATGAGTAGGAAGATAGAGCGAAAATGATTAATATATTTATACTAAAACAATATGTTACATTTGATATTCTAAAATTAGTGTATCATTCGTTAATTGAATCACATTTAGGTTATGGTATTACTTCCGGGGGAAAGACAAGAGATCTATATTTAAATCAATTAAGAAATATTCAATTTAATGTTCTTAAAATATTGAATGAAAATAACAATAGTACCAAAGTCACGAAAAGGGACTGGAAACCATTGACAGTAAAAAATATGTATAACTATAAAATAGGTTAATAATTCAGTACTGCTATTCAGGAATATATAAAGTAAGACAGGCTTTGACACCAGAAAACGACGGTACAAATACCTTTATATATAAATAAATACGGAAAACAACAAATGAAAATAATACCAACACTTTTTAACATGGTACCGGATACCCTCTTGGGAATAGATAAAATATCAAACGTAAAGAGAGAAATAAAAAATTGCTAATTGGCTCACAGACTTAATGAAATTATACTATTAGAGAGACTAATGTGAAAAATAAGAAATGAAATGGACTCGAGACTGGTTTTCGAATATTAAATAAAATAAAAATGTAATAGATTTTAGGAACTAAATTAAATATTAGAATTATGTTAGTTGTAAGAATGACTTAAAGGAATTAAATGTATTTATTATATATTTACACTATTATATGTATTTGTGACATTTATGGTGAGGGACCAGCTAACAAGCACATTATGCTTAGCTGGACCATGTTTAATGATTAAAAATATATACTGTGGATACAAAAGTACTACTACTATTACTACTACTACCGATACTACTGCTACTACTACTATTACTACTATTTTTACTAATACCACCACTACTACTACTACTACTATTACTACTATTTTTACTAATACCACTACTACTACTATTTTTACTAATACCACTACTACTACTACTACTATTTTTACTAATACCACCACTACTACTACTATTACTACTACTACTACCACTACTACTACTACTACTATTTTTACTAATACCACCACTACTACTACTATTACTACTACTACCACTACTACTACTACTACTATTTTTACTAATACCACCACTACTACTACTATTACTACTACTACTACTACTACTACTACTACTATTTTTACTAATAACACAACTACTACTACTACTACTACTGATACCGATACTACTGCGTCAAAGAGATGCCGTTTTTTGAATGCGTGCTGATGCTGCACTAGAGTCCTTCTTGCATTCAGACTAATAATATCCTGGACAAACGTTTTCCACTTACACCGGTGCAAGTTTGAAAGATGTGCCCAAACCCCTATTCGCTAAAAGGAGCAGGCGCAATTTGAAAGGAAAGTTGCGCCTTTTATTTGTCACCACTCAGGAGTAGGTGCAACTATTAAATCATGATTGTCACTTCAATAAATTTAAATGGCGGCATTTTATCAGAATAGCTTAAAATACAATTAGTTAACTGTACTCGAATTAATAATAAAGAGATTAAAGAACATACGTCTGTCAAGTATAACATTTGTTTCAATATAATTAGTGGTAATAAAGCAATTACTTACCTTTTATTGTTGAATTTTTACATTAAAACAAAGAAACGGAATCTCTTGCACTATTACAAAATAAAACGTCAAACAAAACCACGAACTCTGTAATATTTGTCTAGATTCAAAGAGGTTTGTATTCCTCCAACTCCAAAGATATCTCGTCACTAAATATGGCGGTTAGTATAACTTTAAAATAAGTTTTTTAAAGTTTCTATAAATTATTTTTATTATTATTATTATTATTATTATTTAGCATCGCGTCTTACTACCCTTTCGGGTTATACGTTATAAGTACTAATTATGCTAATGGATTAGGATTTGGGAAGGTTGAATTAAAGGAAGTGAACCCGCATTTGCGTGGAGAGAGAGTAGAAAACCATGTAAGAAAAACCACCCTGAGTTCACCCAACCGAGATTCGAACCTTGATCTCCCCGTCCTCAGCAGTCAAGCTCAACACGACTAGCGCGTTAGCCAACTATGACACCGAGGTGGGTTATAAATAGTTTATTAATGGAACTTAAGCTTTAAGCTAATACTATAAATAAATAATATACTAATATTGCTTTTGTAAAGCACCCAGAAAGAGGCCACTTCTAATTTTATTGCGGTTTATAAGCATAATGTTTATAAATCGTTGTAATTGCTGTAATTTTCATTTAAGATTTAAAATAAAGTAGCCTTTACTTTGAAAGTAAATTCTTCACAAGGATTGGTTTAAAAGAGCGCAATTGATGACGTTTAATGTGACGTAACCATTATCGTGCCACCAGTTTGCGCCTTGTTTAGTGAATCCGTAAATGGAGCTAATAATAAGGCGCATCTTTGGGAGTATCTTGGGTGCAAAGTTGCGTCATTTCTAGACTTGCGCCGGGGTATAACTGCATTCGTTAGTGAATCTAGGCCCTGGAGTTTTTACGAGCCGAAACCAAAATGCAATGATGATGAATGTTAAATTAATAACACCTGTAAATTTAAAAAACCTATCACTAACAAATAACTCAAAAAATACAGTTGTCAAAACCTCGATTGAAGGCCCAATTATCGCCTCAAATGTTACCCTTTTCCCAGAGGAGAGGCCTCTGATCACCCTTTTAACTGTTGGGTGAGAGAGGGGTGGGGGGAGGTGTGGTTCCATATACCCAGACCTCCTGGCGTTCTCAACGTTACTATTGTCACCTGGGGATTTTTCTCATTTCAAAACGTCTAGAGTTGAGAAATTCATTGTTTCGCTTCATTCTCACCTCCCCACTCCCCAGTTATTATTATGTGCGACACCCTTGTCAGCATCATGCGCTAGCGTGAATGGCTTTTGCAAGCATATCAACATGGGGAAGAGTGGACAAAGCTGAAACTATTTCAACCCGTTCAAAGTGGATCACGCTATAATCTTGTTATTGGTTTAGATTTCATCATGTCCTCTCGTTTTTGTTGTTTTCTGGATTTTCGTTGAATGGTTGGATCCATAGTAGCCTATTGCAACCACCTCTTCAGATTATTTTTAAGATAATCTAGATATTTAAAATAAAGTGAATGCTCAGCCTAGTTAACGCATCAGTCACATTTTGTGGGTTTAAGAACCCATCTCACACCACAAATATCTAACTTAGGTAGGTAACACATATCTAACCCAGAAGTTGCATCGTGGTGGGATTTTTTTTGTATTATGGCTTAAAAACAATGTATTTGATATCGTTGAAACCATTTTACAATATTTTTAAAAATACAATAAAATATATTATAGAAACTTTATTTTAAAATTAGAAAACTATTAAACTGATTCCAATTTCACTGTTGTAAATAAAGAATCCAAGAAAACGTACTTCAATATTTTTTCTGATTAGAACGTAATTTGGTATCTAATTTCCCGGTTAATTGATCCTAATAAAGGCTCTTAATTAATCATGTATTGAATTAGAATGTCAAACAATTGTGTGGTCACTTGCTTTTAGAGTTCATTTCATGGCTGATTTAGCGGAAAGTTATATATTATATGATTATGTTATAACAACAAAGTATAGAAGTGCTATTTTATTAATTCTTCTCTTCACCAAATAGAAATTTGCATCAGTGCAGCTGTTCCCGCGAAAAATTGAAAGTGGGTCTATGTAGAGTCAAATTTTCATATAAAAGGCCTTTTAGACAAAATTTTGCGCCCAAAATTTATAATATTTTACTATTTCATTAGTGTTACCACATAGGTATTGATAATATGATCAAAACCACAGATTACATGAAATGACGTATGAATACGTGAAATTAGATCCAGTAGCTTTTATAGCTCACAGAAAGGATCTTATCTACGAAAATGGGATTAGAATACTTTTGTAATAGCTCCCATTATTTCGCAATGCAATAGTAAAAATTATAGCAATTTATGGCATAGATAATAAATAATAATAAAGTCATTTTTGTAAATACACTCTCCACACTAAACAAATGTTCGAAGTTCATATCAATAGGCCTACTAAGAAACATTTTTTTGACGGGTTGTTAGTTTACCATTTAGAGCTATTGTTTAGTCATATAACTACATACAAAATACACTTTTAGCTAAACTAATAGAAATACAGCAAATGCACTGAGAGCGTTAAGCTCTAGTCGTAAATTCTACGTCCTTCATCCTTTGGTCGACATTCTACATTCTCAATGGTATACATACCATTAATTTCCTTTGTCCTTCGATGAAGCCACGCAAGAGTCATCACTCATCAGCTCCGCCTTTCATCAACTATTGGAATTCGTTATTGAGGGGCATGAACAACATTGGATTGTCTCGGGGATTCCCACATCTAGAAGATTGGCAGAACACGGTCCTTTGATACATTCCTGTTCAAACAACTATCGTATTTTCTATTTGTGTGTAGTAATCATTATTTTAGGCTGTACAATCTTTTTCTTTTATCGCCGTGGTTTTACCAGCCGTTGGAGCTATACGCACATGTAATCCTAACGCAAGTGTGTTAAGGATTAAGTGTATCAACATTTGTGGGGAGAAATAGCGGGGAGAACAATTGGCAGAAACCACCCTCAGTGCACCCGAGCAGGATTAGAGCAACAATCAGCCCGGTCATCAGCAGTTCAGTCTACTGTGAGAGTGACGCCTTAGACCATTTGAGCATAGTAGCAGTGCCTGTAAAAATTGATAATGAGTGAAACGCCTTTCAGCTACCTCACTCGTATCTTGTTATAGCTGGCCACCCAAGTCAATATAAAAAATATTATAACTTAAAGAAAGAGCCGTACAAATTATTTGTTGGAAATAAAACGTTTTTATTTTGTAAACAGCGCATTAACAAAACCAAACACGTTTTATATTACGTCAATAACCGCTCTTGTTTCAGCTGGCTCGCCATCTTATTTTATGAAGAAAATTTAGCATTTAGTTCGTGTTTCAATCATTTTAAAGCTGTTAAAATACATTTTAAGTTTTTTTTGTGAAGGTTTTGGTTACCAAAAGTAACAGAAACTTAACATATAGTCTTGCAGATCATTTTTATTGTTTGTTGAATGAATTAGTTATCTAAATGAATGTATGGTAACGTTTCGTTGCTGTCACTCACCATCTCTCCTACCCTAATGAGTAGCATAAGAAATAAAACTTCAAGCACTAGATTAATTTTCAAATGTGCCTTATACTTGAACGGCTTCCCCCTTATCAAAGAGATATTATAGTGGGAAGTATTTAAAATAAAGCTAAGTAGAAAGCCCTTTCGGAGCTGCCAGCTTACGCCCTGATATTGTTAAGAGAGTATTAGCATATTCTTCCTGAACAATACTAAGGATATCTTTATTAGCGGAGAGCTTTCAATGCTTACAATGGGTGGCTTTCATTGAAATTAAAGAGAATGAAATTCCAGAAGAATTAAAAGATTAAAAGTGAAGTATAATGAAGCGTTAGCTAAGATCCTGATTTTAGTGTTATTACAAAATGTAATTTTGTGTACATAATAGAATATTGCTTTATTATTTATGTCTAGTTTAATTTCCGACACAATTTTCAACAATTCTTGAATTCCTGTCATTAACATCGTTGTATGTGAGCAGAACTTTTTAAATAAAGACAAAAAGATTCTGTTCAAACGCCGTGATGCTTATTACATATTTAATAACTATTAAGAGCGTTCATCATGGCAGGCCCAGTTCAGCTCCCGTCTCACGCGAGGTATGGGAGTAAAAGGAAAGGATCAAGATATTCCAGAAATGTGTGCAGTGCATTCGTATTTGAATGATTACTCGAAATATTCCGTGGTGAAGAAAGGGGACGAAGTTTCTCGTTAATAACTACAGTATGTCCCTATTAGGACATAATAAATATTTGTGCACAGTGCTTAGCTGTGAAACTATTATAAAATGGTCAAAAATGGCCTTTTCAATGCAGTTTTTAACCAAATATAATTTAATATTCAACAATGTTTTGCATTAGGAACATCTATTAAAGAAGCAATTTTTGATTTAATTTGGCTCAAAATATATTTGGTTAAAAAACTGTTAATATACGTAATTCAACTCAAGGTCCCTTCCACCATTATCCAGAATAACTTTGTACAGCTAAGATAGACTACTTGAGAAAGTAAATATTTCTCAAAACTTGTAGGCTATAGTGCTTAGTATTTCAGCTTAAAACATGTATGGATAATTTTATAGCCATAAACTGGTATTTAAATATTGTAACATTTTATTATTTTTTTTAAAAGATTGCTAATTTTAATTTAATATATATATACATAAAAAAGTTTTATAAAATTTGTATTTGTTATTTAAAATTGAAGATTATTTTACTAATGTATTTCTTCTTAATATACTGATCCTACAATGTTTGTATATATTTTTAACTGAAAGTGTGTGTATGCAATATGAATGTTGGAATTAAAACGTCTATAAATCTAAAATATCTTTTGTTTAAATTTTATTTAACAATTTATTGCTATCGATTGAACTCCTGAGTATTTAAAACAAGAACTTTAGAATAATAAATTGATCGAAAGAAGTCCTTAAAACATTGTAAGTTTTAATAAAATGAGTTTTCTTACAGTTCTAATAGACAAAAATTAGTCCAGTATTATAAAAATTGGTCAACGATTTTTAATGTATAAAAACAATCCGATGGCAATTTTCAAATACGGCGACTAAACAACCACGTTTCTAAACATATTATTAATATTTTTGGTATTCCACAATGGATCTAATTTAAGTCCAAAGTCAAATTAAGGGAACATAAAAGCTATTTGTGAAGTATTATTTGAATCGAAATTTGACATTCGGACACAGGTATCGAACCTAAAACCTTTGGGTTAGTATTCCAATACTCTTACCATTTAGCTATCCAGTAGTCATCCCGTGACCACGGCCATTCTTGATTCATATTTTAACAACTTAACAATTAGAGTAGCTTGGCTATTTAATCCATCATGTTGTGCGCATGCATACAGTTGTCGGATTACTATTAGCAGCATAACAGCCCTCCCGATTTGAAGGTGACTGTGTTATCTGATAACTCGTGATCTTAATTGGGCGCTCATATTTAGCTCACGATCTCCACACGTCCATTCCAGACTTTGTCAGACGTCTTATGGATAGCTCAGTGATTATATCATTTGCGTATTAAGCCAAATGTCCTGAGTTGGATCCCTGTTTACAGGTGTCATTTTTCAATTGATACAATATTATATTACATGCATATATAAACATACTTAGCATATATAATAGCTTGTATATTTAATACATCATTAATTATTGTGAAGTAATCTGCCTCGGTCACGTAGCTAGCTAACGTGCTAGTTTAGTGTTGAGCTAGAATACCAAGGGCGGGAAGATCGAGGTTCGAATCTCGCTCGGGTGAACTGGGATTGTTTTCCCTAAATGTTTTTCCCCCTCTCCCTTTACGTAAATGTGGACTCACTTTCTTTATATTCAACCTTCCCAATTCCTTACCCACTAGCGTAATTATTATTTAAGCGTATAACCCCAACGGGTAGTAAGACATGGTGCTACATAAACAAAAAATTGTCAAGTATTTGAAAAACCAATTAATTCCCGTGATATGAAAAGCATCGGTAAAGTTGTGTCCCAAGAATGTTGTTCGTGTCAAAAAAATATTACCGACTGTGAGAACTCTTCTACCGCTTTATTCGCCCGTCCATTCTCCCTACGCCAAGAACACAGAGAGGAAAAGAAGTATTCAATTAGCCCACAATGACAGTCAGAAGATGGTATGAAGAAGAATACAAAATACCCTCACTCCACCATCTATGAGCCAGGAAAATTAGATATTGCTTAGAAAATGCTATAACAGTCATCTGATGGCGAAAGAATTAAATAAGACCTGTTACAAAATTAGGTATTTTGAATTGTGAATTCAACCAAAGAAACTACCAATAGTATAAAAGAGTACTAACAACCTAATTGAAAGTACTGCACATATACAGCGTAATCTAGATAATTATCTTTAAAGATAATTATCGATTTGAAAGGGTGTGATCGACACACAATAAATTTGTGTGTAAAGTGATAACTAAATGTTCTTCCAAAAATAAAATTATTTTTATTTATTTAAAATATCTAGATCTATTTTATGCTTGAAGAAGCAAATCATAAAAGGTGAAAATTTGTAAGTAAAAGAAAATAAATTTTCTAAACAAAACCTTGTCAATAAACAAGTTGGTTTAACTCCTTTTGTCAAATTGGTAATTAATTATTGATGCTTTATTATTTCATTAATTGGTTTAATTAAATTTTAACTTAACTTTATATTCCCAATAATTAAAAATAAATACCTTTGAGTACATCGTATTCCTTTTTGTCAATTATGTTAACATTTGTTATCAACAATTATATCTAGACTTGTATAAATTGTACTAGGCCTAGTTCAAACACATCCTCATGGATTGACCCATTTGACTAAAAATAAACTATCTAAATAATTAATTTAATAGAAATATTAGAAAGTTTTTTAATTTTGATTTTCTATAAATATAAAACTGGTATTCATTTTATTTATATAGAAAACAATTTGAATGTGGTTCTTTTATCATGTTATATTAACGATTGCTTCTGACAAAAAATGAATCTCTATTTCCATTAATTATATCTACCATTGTTTGAATTAAACAGTAGATATTATGTGCTAGTTTCCGATAGAGCTGCTTTTCATATTCTATGGTTTATTTTTATTGTATTGCAAATCCCGCATATATATATATATATATATATATATAGTGTATTATTATATATTAATTATTTTGCAAACCATGTGCTATCTTGTTAGAGATCTCGAGAAGTTGGGAAATTAAAATAAAAATGAAATAAAAATAGATAAGTTCTAATTTTCACCATATTTTATTATCAGTCCGAGCTACCCTAAACTATCCATACTTATTGTCTGCTGTTGAAGAGGGTATATTTAATAATAAAGGTGCCCACATTTACGAGTAGGGATAGTGGGACACCATTTAGGAAAACTACCCATATTACACCCAACCGAATTTCCAGGACCAACCTCTTAATCAGTCACTTGTTGAGGAACGCCAAGGGCCGTATGTATAGCTAAACTTTGGGCGTCAGCTAATTCCCCACTCGAGCTGAACTGCTTGTTATTCGTATACCGGGAGATGGGTTGAATCCCGAGACTAGACTATAAATATGCCCTTAAATATTCCAGAAAGTCATACTTTGTGTCAACTCATCCCACGGCTGATTAATCTGGAATTTAAATACACGATTAAGCTCAAAGTAGAACTAGTATTGTGGTTTGTTTTTTCCTACGCATTTTTCTCTTGACAGAGGAAATGAGATAAATGAAGTATTTTAAATGATAATTTTAAAATAGTTAAATTCGTATTTTTTTTAAAATATTCAAACTGAACCATTCCTTCTAAATCCCACTTCCTGTTAATAGAGACTTAAGATTACCCTAATTATACCTTTCCTAAGCTAAGGCCCGGTTTCATAGTCACATTTAGTAACCCTAAGTAGAAAGTTTAGGTGCCATCCTCCCTAAAACCGAATGAAGTACGTTTCATAGTCATATCTTTAGTGTTGTTCATGAGGGGAGATAGTATCTTAAGTGTAGACATATGTTGTTATAATGCTGCAGGCATCTTATTATTAATACTTTCTGTAACACTCTCGTTTTTGTAAGTAATTTATTAATAGTTTTAATGGATACATGTTCTGGTTTGAGCAAGGACATGTGAAGGTAACCTGTATCGGTGGGAACACGATATGTGGTATGAACTTCACCTATAGAAGGTTTTTTTCACTCTACTTCCAAGCCAATGAGGGTAATCACCTCTAAATTGTACCGTGTTCATCCCCACTCATTATTCTAAAAGGTGAAATCGGCCCTCTTGCAGCATCGTCATCCGGTTTGATGGCCGTTTGTTCTAATAAAATTCGTCTCTCTCGCAATATACTGGACTGTCTAAAATGGAGAGATTGGGATTCAATTCTCGTACGGGTACAATGAGCATGCTATTTTCCAAAATGGTTTTCAAATATCTACTAATGCAAAGGCGGGTACACTTCATCTAAATACAACCTTCATCATCCCTAACACATTAGTGTTACTAATACATAAGCGTAGAGCCCGAAAGGCTGGTAAGACGCGAAACTAAAGAAAATTCACCATTAGCTCTAATATATTTTGTGTTGCAAGCTTGTGTAAGTGTATTTCATTGCTATACTTATTCTCAATAAAGCATTAGCATATTTTTATTCAACTTTTAAGTATGCGTACCGCCACACCAAAACATATTTCAACATAAATTCTAGCATATTTCACTTTTGCACTGTCGCAGAGGAAAATAAACGCTAATAGACTTGAGATCGTAAAAGCTTTATTTGAACTTTTTAATTTAAACCTTTTTTTTTTCTTCCTTTGTGTGTTTTTTTAATTCTAGCCGACGTGTTAGATTGAGTGTAATCAAATTATAATGCACTAAAGTTTTAATTTTATAATTATATTATTACGACTTTTCATAATGTTATTTTTTTTATTGGATTGAATAATTCTAGAAATGTGCCACAGACATACATTGCCTGTTACGTTATATTACGTTTTATGTGACTCCAAAAGCAAAAATGTAGATAATTTTACAATTCTCTTTGTTACCACGTTTGTCAGTCTGTCCTCGAGCCTAGATCTGAAACAGTGTTATGGATTTTGTTAAAAATTTATATGAAGAAAACAAACTTAGGTGTTCGTTAACAAAGTGCTTAGGAAGATATTTGGTTCAAAAAAGGATGAGACTAGTGGGGAGTGGAGGAGGTTATATAATGGTGAGTTACAAAACCTGTACTCATTACAAGACATTGTTAGGATAATCAAGTTTCGTAGATAACGGTGGGCAGGACATTCAGTGGAAATGGGAGAATCTAGAAGATTGTTCAGGGTATTGGGTAAACCCAATCTAGAAAGACCATCAGGAAGACCTATACGCAGATGGAAGGATAAAATTAGAATGGACCTGAAAAATACAGTGTGTAATGAGGGGAATTAAATAGAAATAGCTCAAAATAGAGAGAGGTGGATTACATTTGTAAATGGCAATGAACGCTTGAGTTTCTAATTCCACAGAGTATGTAAGAGGTTGCATGTCTAACCTCAGGGGATTTATTTTATTTTAGCTTTGGCCTTTAATTTAAGAGTAGTTTACTGATAATTGATTTTGTAAAATTTTGTAAATTCCAGCTGTTTTATTTACAATATTTTAAAAATAGCCTAAATGATCTGGTTCTAAATAAAATCCTGGTAATTTTTTAAGTATATAAATAATTGATTATAATTTGTTTCCGTAAAAAAATTCATATATATATAATGGCAGAATTAATCTATTTGTCTAAATACATAGTTATATATGTAATTGTGAAACCAAATCAAATAAAGATGGGGAACGTTACATGTGTATTTATTATTGCCCAAAGAAACACTTTTTAACTACTAACCCGAATACAAAACAACAAACAAAACTAAATTTTCTCTTTTGATTTAAGATTGTAATGCATTCTGTGAATACTCTTTGGATTTGTTGACCAAGTTAAACATAAAAATAATTAATTCTACATTCAAGAGGAGAATACACCATTTATCCGCATGCCTTTAGACAAAATATTTTAAAAACGTCAATTTTATTTAATTTAATTCGTTATATCAAAATCCTAAAAACCTTCCAGTGAAAATTATTTAAAAAATATTTTAAATTGCTCTCAAGCGAACAAACAAATAAATAGAAACTCTCTTTTATAATAATATAAAGAGATGAATATAATGCAATATTCACTATTGAAATAAGTATTTATGTTTTCTGTCTAGCTTGGTCACTAAGAAAAATTATCCACTTCATATCCAAGGAGAAATTACAGGAAATATATCAAATTCAAAGATAATATAGTTTAGTCGGGTTAGTTGTTTCGAAATTACTTTACTAAGTAAATAGTGTTTCTTTGGCAAATAAAAAAATACTAAAGAAACATTTTACATATGTATTTGATTTAATCCTCTATTTATTTACATTGATAGCTTTGTATACAAACAAATAATCTTCTATCATGGAAATACAACTTAAACACTAGAGTAGCAAAGGAAATAATCATACAAATAAAATATAACGTTTATTCGTGTAAAAGTAGTGTAAAGCAAAATTACATAAGTAGGGCCTGCTTGGAGATGTATAAACTTGTTCATATCAAACATTTATTTTTAACTTCAATAAGAAATTAACTACCTATACAACTTGACCTCCGGTGCAGGTAGCTCCAAAAACCAAGAAATCTAGAGAGATGAAACCTTATAGAATTATTGTAGGAAGCCTTAAGGTGTGCACCTTGAGCTCATTTTACATTTGATAGCCTGATGTCTTAACCCGCTTGACCACTGATTCAGGTTGCTCATAAATTAAAAAAATAGAGTGCTGAAATTAAACTTAGGCCTACTTAAAGAAACCATAGGTTGTACATCTTGGACGTATTGGTTTTTTTTAAACGTTTACATGTTGTGGTGAGCTTGATACCTTAAACCAGGGGACCACAAGTATGGGTACATTTGTTCACAGGGAAACCCCACTATATGCATCTCGGGCTTTTTTTTAATCAACAACTTGACCATATTTATTTTTACTTTTACATTCATGGCAAGCCTGATACCTTATACCACAATAGCACATATATGGAAACCCCAAAACCAAGAGATATGAAAAAACGGAAACACGTCATTGGCTACGTTCTTCGAATAATCTTAGTCTTAGTTTGTTTTTACACATATGGTGAGCCTGGAGTCTTAAGCACCGCTATCACCACCGCCGAACCAAAGTACAAACCAAATCTTTTTTGTTATTGATGCAGTTTTGGTTTAAAAAGAATGTTTATTCCCCTTACCCGCCCATAATCCCTGCTTTATCGATAATAAATATGTTAACTAAATATGAACTAATTAGTGATAAAAGTCCAAAAACCATTATGTTTAAACCAATATTGCTACGATTATAATAGTAGATAATCTATTTTATACCTTTTAATTTGAATTAGGAATACTGTTAATATATTTATTATTTAGTATAACCCCTTAAAAATGTATTAGCTTGTGAAATTGAAATTCATAAACAGTTTGACTCATTTTATTTACATCTAATATTTTTACATCCATACCATACAACGTTAAACTATTACTATAAATAAACTAGCTTAGAAACTGGAGGTACTTTGTCTATGGTTGGGTTTATATTCTTGCATAGCGAATTGCTAATAGTGCATACCACATAGTGCACAAGAAGTTTAAATCTAATATCTCAATGATGGCATTCATAATTGATACATCGTGAATACCGAATAGTGCATAATGCATATATTTGGTGTAACTTTAACTTCCTATATGCTATCTATGGACTTGAGCATGGACAACCCTTGTATCAGCCAATGATAACTGGAGTATATGCCAACGCTAGCAGACGGCGGCAGACGGAAAATATATTTTGATCATGTTTAAAATTCCTTTTAGCACCCATACATATTTGTTATTAACGAATTTGATTTGTTTTAGCATTAATGAATACGATTGCATATACGATTAAAAACCAAAGAAGATATATTGCATTCTTGATTCTGATATCGAAAAATAGTCTATAATATTCTTGAGTTTGGATTTTTTGACAAAAAATGATTTTTTCGGAATAAAAGCTGAAAAAATACAGAAATTGACTTGCGCTACCTGCACCCCATCTAAAATACGAGATTTCCCGGATGGTCATTAAAAAGTGGTACAAAAACTATAAAAAGTAAAATCTATATACAGAAAAAGAATTTATATCACTTAAGCTGCCACTGCCCTTGCTACGGTCGTCCAATCATGAGGTACGTCAATCAGCTGGTTTCCGCTCTTTCGGTTGCTATGCTAGATTAGATTCCTGTGTTTATATGACCTTTCTAATTAACTGACAAACCCATTGTGTCAGAAGTCATTACAAAGCCACAACAACAAATTACACGGCGTCTTCCTGTCTTGTGTGTAGGTGTGGTTTTACCAATACCTAGAGCAGGTTCTGTGTCGTAACATATAAAGTTCGTTAACGAGTTCTCTAAATTCAATCTAGAGGAGCACCCACTCTTAGCTTGTTGTCGTGTTTATCTGCATTTTATGTCCTCTAAGCCAGTAGGTGGGTTTATTCAATAAATTCTGTCTTTATCAGCTGGAAAATATGGGCATATAATAGGCACAGTGTTAAAACTGTCTAGGTTCATTTATATAACGTGTTAAAACCTAGACAATATTAAAAGTAATATATATTTTATAGTATAAATATATAAAATATTGTGTGTAATACATATTATAAAATTAATTTAAACTATGTTAGTAATTTTCAAATAAATATTTGTTCATGTGAATCTTTTGTTCGTGATGCCAATTATTGCATAACCATATATCTATAAATAAAAATACCATCATTATATTTATTTTAAATTTGAAAATGTAAAAATGGCACGGGAAACAAAACCGGGACCCTTGGCTTGATGGCTCATTGATTAACTATATATTTAAATATTGTTTGGGCGTTTTGAGTAATCCCGCCATGTTAGTGGCAAATTTTAATTTTCTATCTTGCTTAAAAGTATGTATTTATGTATAAATATCACCACCTTTCCCATATTTCCCAGAGTCCTACTTTAAAATTTAAGATAATATGATTTTTTCATTATTTTGCGTGGTCCCTTTACCTTCTTGATTAGTTTAAATTTCATACCAATCTTGTAAGTAGTGTTGTTTCCATTAGTTTTGAAAGTTTTTCCATCCCCTATTTCACTAACTCTTAACTTGGAATTTCATAATTATTTAATTATTTAGTAATTGTTTGATAATCTGGAGCTGTATCTTTACCTACGTGCCAAATTTCAAATTTCTACCTTACCTAATAGGTTATTTCTATAAATGGACCCCCAATTATCGGAGCCTCATTTTGAAATTCACATAGTTTTTCTAAGAATCCTCAGAGATATGGCTATACCAGATTTCAACCTATTCGGGAAGTGGGAATATATGTGAGTGAGGGCTTTCGCTTTTACATAATATACAAATAATACTTACCTATTCAAAGGTCAAAGATCCATCTAATGGATACGTAGCCTTATATCCGTAGTTAACACGGTAACAAAAACATTAAGTTTAGCTAAATTATATATTTTATTCTAATTTATTTTAAATTATATTAAACCAAAATTGTTTGTTTATTTTCTTAAAAACAAAGCATGTTGATCATCACGTGTTTATAGCTGATATTGCTAACGGGGGGATAACTTCGGCACTCAAGTAGATTCTAATCTCTACTCTCGGAAAAATTGTAAATCAGGAATGGCTAATTTTTATTTTTAAGTAATGTGATGACATACATTTGATGAACAGGGACCGGATTCATAGGCAAAAAAAAATTTTTTAAATAGGAAGGCAAATAAGCACTAAAAATATAGGATATAGGCACTAAAATAGGCACTTTAAAAAATAGGCACACAATAATCAATGTAAAATTTATTTTATTACAAGCTACTTATTACATTCAATCTACATACAACTCACATTGTTCTGAATCACTATATCCTTTTCTAGATTTTCACTAGTAAAATTTGTTCTGTGGTCTGATAGAATATTTTAATAGTTTGAAAAGCTTCTTTCAACTTCACGGGATGTCAGGGTACAAAATTTGAATGTTCTGAAGAGTTTAAACTTATCTCCTGCAATGACGTGATTTTCTCTAAATTTAAAATATCTTTGAAACTAGAATTTGAAAAAATAAATAAATAAATGGATTAACAAACAAAAAACTTACGGATACATATTGGGAATTTAAGTAATTCTTCCTCAATGTTGATTCATCGGGGATCTGCTTGTTGGTATATTTTATGAGTAAACCCTTTAAAATAGGATTGTTTAGCTTCATCTATGGTATATTCGCGGCTACCATCACAGCACACAATTAGGAAAAAAATTGTTAACAATATTCAAGAAATACAACTTGCGAAATTAACATTTGCCTGCCAGTTTGATCTTTTAAACTTTTGCAGTGCATCGCTGTTTGTTTGTGTTTGTCTAAATGATATTTCTTGTCCCATTTTACCTAAAATCCGTGAATTTTTTTTTTTACATAATATGTAATTTTACTCACCATAATTTACGATGTCTAACTATTCTGAAATAACCCTAAAGCCGTTAAAATATGTATCAGGAAGTATAAATCTTAAATCCATGAAAGAGTTTAAAAGTAGTTTACTTGTATTGAAAAAACACGTGGATATCGAATGCTGTTTATTTTAAAGCAACTAATAAATGGATTTTTTTTTTCAAATATTGCAAACCTATTTAGAATCCTATTATTAAATTGAATGATATAGATATTAAACTTAACTCTTTGGTACACGATTGGCAGATGATTTTTCCATCTCTCGTGAAAGTAGTATCACCACCATTCGGTGGGCATTTCCATCACATCTAACACAAGAAGTTTTTTTTTAAATTATTAGACAAGCCCACCCAGACACCAAGACAGAAGTTGACTCTAAAATACACAATAACATACTGAAATAATGATGGTTAAACCGAGTGGTAAACTATTCTAATCTCCACGTCAGTCAGGCTAAGGCTGTTGGACCACGTCACACCACCCCCTCCCATCCCTCTACTCGCTCCCATCCTAATACCCCTTATTATTAGGGGTGATGTTCTAAGCACAGTATGTCAAGGTCAGGCCAATTCACATGTTCCTTTCCCCCTCCCACTAACCCCATTCAAATCAAATCTTTCATTTCTATAAATTAGACTCTTGTTCACTAAAAAATTATATTGCTAAAAAAAAAGTAAAAATAGGCACAATTAAGGCTCTTATTCATATAATAGGCGAAAACCGAAAGAATAGGCAATTCTAGGCGCTATACTATAAAATTAACATACCGTACTTGTAATGAAACACATAGTTATCACATCTGCTTATGTTTTACGATAAAGGGGAAGAAAGGCAAATAGGCAAAATCCGTTCTCTGATGATAAATATCTATGTAAAATAAATAATCCATGCATTTTTTTAAAAAGAATTTGTCTTCAACTTCAAAGAAGAGCTAGGCTTACACAAAGAGCTGTCTTTTCTCTCTTTTGTTCCTGCTCTTCTCTTGTTGATGTGAAAGACTGCCTTCATATTCCCCTGCTGTGTGAAAGTCACGTGGAGCATGGCACGTGACCCAAGAACTGACGAGAGCAGACGACTGACGTACTTTTACCCCGGGGGTGTGTGTGACGTCACAGCCTTCCAAAGTCAATGGAAGAGACAGGCTTGACGATGCCAATACATCTGGCCTCGAATCTACCAGTGGCGAGGCAATCTATAACCTAGATACCTAAGCAGTAAATCATCCCTTACCCCCAAATTTCTAAACACATTTCCAAATACTGTTATATTTTTTCTTTGTAGAAACTAGAAATAAACTATAATACACCAAACAAAAACTTAAATAGTGGTAGTTATTTGTCAATCAAGGAATGAAAATAAATTAATATTATATTAAAAAAGCCTAAATTATTATCCAGTGGGGTGAATAAATTGAAAACTACTCCCTTCCATGGACACAATAGTGACGTTTCGCAGTGCAGGAAATGGATGTATTGTGCTCAGTGACTCAATTACACCTGTACCTGTACAACATGAACACATCCAGATTCATTAAGAGAGCTTCTTTTTCCCACGCGTTTCAAGAGACGTTGCGAAATGTCACGCGTCCAAAGTTTTAAAAGATTTAATATCGAGAAAATTTAGTGGAAACGCTTGACCTTGTGCATTTTATTTTGAGATTGAAGAGGGTGAGTCCAGAGTATAGTTGCATTTTATGAACCAATGGAATTTACAAAGGAAATTATTCCAAAGTCCTTTATTTTGCTATAATCATATGTTTAAATGGGCTATTTAACCTCAGATTTCTGAATAATTTATCAGTGCATGACCTAAATACTAATTCAATCCAAACCTAACATAACACATTTAACCCCTGTGTCAAACTTTGTGTAAAACAGAAAACCTAACAACACATTAAATCCTAGCGTCACGCTGTATATGTTTTTAAGATATAAATTCCAACATAACACTTTTAATCCTAGTGTTAAGCTTTAGAGCCGAGTAAGACAGAAAACTTAATATTACACATTTAATCCTAGCATAAAACTCTATGTATCTTTAAGACAGAAACCATTACTACACATTTAAACCGAGCGTCAAGCTTTGTATAGGACCGAAAACCTAAATTTACATATTTAATCCTATCATCAAGATTTATATGTGTGCTAACGTGAAACACTTTTCAAAAACAGTGGTACGTGTTTGGTATAATTTAGGTCTGAACCAGTTTATCAGGATCCCTTAGACTTTTAGCCAGATACTAATCTTGGTTGGCTAACAAAAAAATAAGGGTTAAAGTGTAAGGTCAGCCTACTGCTTAGTAATAAAATCAACACTAATTTATGTACTAGTTCATGTAAGATCATGAACGAGTTGTGTTTAGTATGTTATTTAAGCTGCAGTTGGATATGATTAAAATTTATAAAAATTGTTACACTCAAAGTATTTTTTAACCATTGAGATGGTAGTTTTCATAATTTTAATTTTTGTTTAATATTTAACTAGTAGTTCTACCCTTTCTTTGCCCGGTTCAGCAGCATAAAAACTATATGAAATTGTGATATTCAACCTCCAGCTTCCCACTTTGTAAATAGTTCTTCGTTGTACAATCCTGAGCTAACTGTGATAATAACAAACTAATCATGGTAGTTTATAAATTAAATATTTGAGACAAAATATTACCTTGTCCACAAACTGAGTGCACAAACAAACAAAATCTGCACTATCATTTACTAAGATGAACGAACTAATAGAAATGGTTACATAAAGAGCATCAACAGTTCACCAAATACCATAATTAAGTAATAAATTCTTTTAAATTGTCGAAAGGCATCACGGTTCCCCGAGCTATGTTGCCAGAATTTGTTTATTTTAATTGTTACGTCACTGCAAGATAGGCCCTAATTTATTATTAAATTTTTAGGTTTGTTATCACAATACTAAGAGATTCCCTTTAAGATAATCATAAATTTTGTATTCGTTCATTTATATATTTTCCATCTTTATACAAAATTCAAATTGAAAAGTTTTTTTTTCTATTAACCATTTCTCACCCCTATTCTTAAATTCCAAACTATCCAGCCTTTACTGTTACTGTGGCAAAATTAGTTTTTTTTTTACATGCAAAAATTATTTTATAATAATTATGGAAATAATTTAAGATATTAACGCACCCCCTACACCCACCCTCCCAATCACACATCTTTTCATTTCCCACATTCTCAAGTTGAAAATAGAAGATTTATTTGATTATTTTATATGGTTTATTTAAGATTTTGCCAAATTTATGTTTTGAAGTACATTAAAAAGTAGGATTATATATTAGTTGTATAATTTTAAGCTCTTATTTTTACACGGATTAAATTTTGAAATTTGATATGTTCAGATGTTACGCGAATATCTGGGAAGGTTTATTGACTTACCTGTTGAGCTTCCATTTTATATCACACCAAAAAGTGTTTTATATTAGTTTTAGGAATATTGAGCCCCCCCCCCCCTTTTTCACTATCCATTTACAGCTTCATTTTGAAATTTAAGGATCAGACCTCAATGGTTGTTTGAGGTGGTTCTCATGCCCACTTGAGAAATTGACAAATGTCATTCTTCTACCACACTGAGAAGTAATTTATTGTTTTAGTTTTGGGAAATTTCTTACCAGCCTCCTTTCTAAATAGTAAATATCTAGTACTTATTTTGTTATTGGATTAATCTCTGTATATTCCTTGAAAATTTGAATTTTCTGTCTCACTTAAATGTGTTCACTTCTTTTTACTTAACCTCCCTGGTTCCAAAAAATAGAATTTATTGCATTAGTCAAATACATTTTTTAAAATATTTTTGAAGTAAACTACTCTGAAATTTTTTTGGTTTAATTTTCTTTGCACAGCATGTTACTACCTGTCCAGGTTATACACATTTATACTAATTACGATATTGTGTTGGGGATTAGTAAGATTGAATTTAGAGGAAGTGTACCCTCATTTTCATGGAGGGAGAGTGCAAAAGCATTTTAGAAAAACCAGACTAATGACAGCCGACTGGGATTAGAACGCTGATCTCCCTGTCACCGGCAGTCTAGTATATTTCAAGAGTGACGCCTTGAACCATGCAGTCACTGATGCAGGTAACTTTTGTGTTAGTCTTATAGTTATTTAAGCGTTCGCAAACAAAATAGTTCTCTATTATTCCAGACACGCAAGTGCATGTTTGTAAGTCGACTCTCGTGGCGTCTAATGTTCTTATTCCAGCAGACCAGTAGCGTGGGGAAGGGATATTTAGTTTTCAGTGGCTGTCTTGAGAGTAGATCTGTTACCATGGAGACAGTGTGAGGAACATCTCATGCACTTCCCTCCTACCGATTAACTCGTGGGTTAGATTTCCCAAACTCGAATGGAAGAAACCAGTCTATTGATCTAACCCTTTTATTATTTATTGCGGTTTCTAGCTACTTCCCGTCCAAGATATCCGGATACTCCGCTAAAAGATTTAAGGACACGCGATAAGGAGGGTGAAATTGAAGAAAATGAAATGGCAACCATCAACACAGATAAGTGGAAATTACACATGGTTAAAATCAATGCAAGTGTATTATTATAATTAGGTGTCCTCTATTTTGATATGTCCATTGCCTTCTTCAAATTATTATTATTATTATTATTATTATTATTATTATTATTATTATTATTATTATTATTATTATTAGCACCGCGTCTTACTGCCCGTTCGGGTTATACGCACTTACGCTAATGTGTAATGGTAGGGTTATTGCGAGATGAAATGAAGGACCTACAGTTTAACGTGGAATCCGAACCACGGTGGAGGCCTGGCATTCCCCACATTCACAAGATGTCTTGTCAGAGGTGAAGGAAGGGTTTGGTAATCAGATAAATCTGTGCCGGGACCGAGGATTGAACCCCGGCCGTCAGCATAGAAGTCTGACACCTTACCCCTAGACCGCCAGGTCACCTTCTTCAAATTAAGTTATCCAGCATGTCCTCTCAGCAAATTCCTTTTTTATATCCTGAGATGTTATCTTCTTTCCTTGTTTGAACAGTTGCATTCGTGGTCTAGTGGTTTCCTTCTCCCTTCCAGTTCCCCTTCAATGACACAGTTTTCAAACTCCTGGTAAAATATGGATTTTTGGGGTGTCTTCAATGTAGCTAGCGCCTAAATCTTCCACAAGGAGATGGTAAGGGATTATTTTAGCATTAAATCCTTATTGCAGAGATCTAAAGTACTTTTTAACATAAAGTATATTGCAAGTGTTATTAATTTTTTAAGCACTCAATTGAGGAACCCCAAATCACCTCGTGTCGATACGGCCCTGTCAGGAATTAAATGTGATGAAATTAAAATGTACGACTACAATATAAAAGATAAAATTGTCTGTGACTGAGCACTGGCCTTTCAGAACAGATTCAATTACAATAGTAGTGTTGCAAAACTTGTCGGCCAATTTTGAATGCACAACATTTGAGTCATAGTCAGGCGCATTATTTGTTCTGCCAAACTTACTAGTCGTGTCATTGTGTCAAAGTAAATATGCAGCATCAGTGCGCTCAAATTAGCTATTAAAGTACTGTATTTCCTAATTTTTTGGCTATTTTCAAAGACCCATTTTTAGTAGTGAAAATCTAAAACTTGATTCAAATATAGTTTTATTTTAAAACAACTAATCTTAATAAACACATCCTTAGATCCACGCCAGTGACTTTTCAAGCTACAAGGAGAACACATACTAATAATTTGTAATATTTTTTTACAAATATATTTTGTAAAGTGGCACCTGGACTTAAAAATCAAACCCAAGACTTAAACCTGAGCATACCAATGCTCTGCCACTGAGTTATTAATCCATTCCATAATCATTTATCCATAGCATTAATTGTTAGCCCCATTTAATCCGTATCAAATGGTTTTTAAAATGTACAGTATTGATGTAAATAATTATTTTCCACGCGATCGGGAAATGAATTAGGTTTTCTAACCCTCCTTCATTTTTTTAGTATCTTATCCATAATAAGACAAAACTATATAAAAAAAGTCTTTGAAACAAACTGTAATATATTATTAAGTTAAAAAATATTCATAGACATAGTTTTCAATTTATGAAACGTGATCCGACTCCTTATCTCATAGCGTGGGACAACTTCAGATAGGATATGATGGAATGCCAGGTTTTTTTTACTAATATTAACTGTAAGTTGGTATTTTAATAAATATTATACATTTTTTATATTATATAAAAACCATTTTCGATATCTATGTGTCACAAAAATCTTTTTTCATTTTGTGCATTGTGAATCCGTAAGGGATATCAGATTATTAAAAATTTTGTTAAGGATGAGTAAGCTATTACTTGAAGGAAATATATGAGAATTTGCTTGGAGGGAGGCTGGAAAACATTTAATAAAATATACCATTAACACCTGAGTTGGATTAAAAACCCCAACTTCCCCATCACCGTTCATCAATTATATTGAAAAAGGGACGACTTGACCATTCAACGACTACCTATGTCAGTTATTTCACAAAAGTTCAAATATTTTATAATATTATTAAACATTCAACTGGATTTTATTTTAAATTATAAACCTGTTTTCAATAAAGAAAATTCCAATTTTTATTTGTATTGTGTAATACCAAAATGATCTCCCATGGTGTAAATTTTTCCTTCTCGTTTATTCTTGTGATCACACCTCGGTATAGGTCGGACAAAGGGTGAATGTGAGAAGGAGAAAATAATAAGTAAATCTACCTACATCCGTGAAATTGAATTTCCAGTGCGATAAAATCCCATCTTTCTTTTGAGTAGTATTAAAGTTCATTTTTAATATTCCATTTTCTCTTCACCCCAGTTGTCCGTCTACGTTTGCAATGATGAGGAAAGGGATTATATTCTCCTTTTAAATACACGGGGAAGGCTATTCAATTTCTTCTTATTTGTATTCAAAATATTTTTAAAATAATATTTTCAACAAGAATCAACCACGTGATGTATTTTTTCTTACTGTAACGTGAGAAGATATTCGGAATTACAATTCCTTCCCAAGGCCACAAAGATCAAACGTAATATTAAAAAAATATTTGAATAATAAGAAATAATTCAGGAAAGCTTCCACTTCAGGGGAGTATATAATCAAGATTATAAGTCAAGAATAACTAAAATAACAGATAAGGTACAAGGCATTAAAAAAAATCATATTATATTTCATATGTATCAGATAAAAATGTATATATTTGTTGGATTTTACAGCATGTTATATAAAAATGTATAATACGACTTATAAAAAACTCCATGGCTTCAACCCACAATCCAGCCATACTAACCAAACCACCGCAGTCTGTTGGTGAAGATAGTGTCAACTTATTCTGCGGATAGAGGGTATCATGTGGTCAGCACAAAGAACTGTATGGCAGTTGATCTATGTTTTCTTTACTAGAACCGCTACTCTATCATTCAAGTAGGTCTACTGAGTCCTTAATCGCTACTAAATATTTAATAAAGTCATTAAAGATGCGTGTGGTAAGGTATAGATAAAATAAATTATATCTTAATTAATAATTAATACACTTATCTTTTAATCATTTACTTACGCTATGGCAATAAGACTCAAAAGTTCATTGCTGCACTTAGAAAATTACACCACCTATCCCTAGCTTGAGCTAGTTCCATCCAGTCCACCTCATTACACCTTATCACTTTCAGATCCATTCTAATGTTATCCTCCCATCTGCGTCTAGGTCTTCAAAATAATCTCTTCCCAATGGCTTTGCCCCTCAGTACCTTGAACAAGGTTCTAGATTTTCTCAGCTACGCTGCATGTCCTGGCAATCGTAATTTATGAGATTCGATTGTCCTAACAATGTCTTGTGAGGAATACAGTGTTTGTAACTCATTATTATGTGTCCGCCTTTCCTTCCCGGTAGCTTCATCCCTTTTTGCCACCAAATATCTTGTTTTCCAACACCCCAATTTTTTTTTTCCGTCATCTAAGGTAAAATAACAAGTTTCACTTCTATAGAGAACAATTAATAACAATAAAATGATCTGTGAAAAGAGTGAAGTAAAACTTCAGTTTCTGTCTTGCACTCTCGCCGCCAGGGCTAAAGTAGCAAAGCAGACAATTTTATTCCCTCTAGCTAGGAGACGATTATACTATACACCGAGCTTCGACGCTGCTCGGGGAGTAGAGTTCGAATCCAGACGCCACCACTGCTGGACCTGAAGCATCGGTCGCAGTAACGTAGCCTTCAAGTAAACGTGGGTTATTTGGACAATAACAATTGTTAATTACTTTAAAATGTGGATTAGCGAAGTGTGATTATTAGCTGCCCAAACACTGTACAAATTATTAAGAGAATGTTGCTAAAGAAATGTCTTATAAATATTTATTAAACTGCTTCCGTGAGTCTTTGTAATCACACGTTTGAATCACCGTCACACGACCCTTATACATTTGTCAACAAACTGAACTTTATTGTAAGGGCACTGAAAAAGAGAACGTGGCGCACTTCATTTGTTCTCACGAGGCTGATTTGACCTCGTTCCAGAGTCCAGAACCCCTGCCTCACATGATATCTGAAAGTGCTGAGGATCAAACCATGAACCTCTGGGTCTACGGCCAGCAATCCTGACCACTATACCACAGGGAAAGTCAAATATTATCCAAAAGAAGATTGAAATCTTCTTTTTTACAGGAAAATTAATTTTGCGGTACTATACATGCGCAGAAATTTCAAATTTTGAGTAAATCTTCGCAATTATTTGAGATACGAAATAACTTTACATTGTGAAGATGCAGTACTATTAAATATACATTTATTTTGTTTGAGACATATTTTAATTTTTGAGTTATAAGCAAACATATATATTTATACTTTCTCAAATCAAGATAAATAATTGTGGTCGTTAAAAAAATCATCCTCGAGATTTTAACGATTCCCTACGTTTTATTTGAACACTGACACAAAGAATTGGATTTTCTAATTTTGTCTGTCTTTTTCTGGCCACAGATCCAAAACAGTCTCATGGATTTTGTTCAAACTTGAAATTTAGATTTTACAAGGCTGTGCCACGAAACTTTATTTTTACTCTGGCAATTCAATTAAGGGTTGTTTACTGATTACTAATTTTATTGACTTCCAAATTTTTCGCACAATCGATAGTATTTGATTGACATGACAAATAGCATTGTATAATTAGTTTTTAGGGAAAAAATCGTTGAAAGTAGTTAACCGAGGGAAATTTTTTGAAAATTTTAAATATTTCAAAAATTGATCTAACAATTTTGTTCAAAGTGTGTGTGTATATATATATATATATATATAAATTTTGTAGTAAGACAAATAACAATCTTTATTTTATTGGGTATTAAAAATAATGTTTCGGTAGTTTACTGATTACTGTTTACTGACTAGATATTTCAAAAATAGATCTAACAATTTTGTTCAAAGTGTATATGTATATATATATAAAAATTTAGTAGTAAGACAAATGACAATCTTTATTTTATTGGGTATTAAAAATAATGTTTCGGTAGTTTACTGATTACTGTTTACTGACTTTTATTGTAATTCAAATATTAGATACATTTTAAAACTAACCCTAATTATTTGATTCCAAATTGGTATCGCCTCTCTATTAGACATGCCAAACAGCAATGTTTACTTGATTTTGGGTAAAAATTATGTTAAGGGTATCTTGCTGATGAGGGATTTTTGAAAATTCTATTTATTTATAAAATGGCTATAACGACTTTGCTTAAAATGTAGACTATATATGTTTATGTGGAGTGTAACTACTTTATCGTTAGGATAATTCATAACGTAGGATAAATAATTATGTGAACAATAAATAGATTTATTATAGAAAAACATAAATGAGATATAAGATTACAATAGTTACACAAGATTAATTCTGGTTGATAATTGAACGTGTAATATATAGGTTCAGGAAAACAAGTGAACATATTGTAGATCACGGAAAACTTTACGTTAAATAGAAGATGTGTTGACATATAGCAAGTCCAAACTATAGGATTGTCTTGCAGCTACTCGGGTAAAATAAGCGTCCAAGGCAGCATAGTCAAAGGCAGTAGGCTGGAAGAGCCTATTCACTATCAAAACAGCTGGGCAAGCGCCAGGCAACTGTCAGTAGGGTCTAAAAGGAAAACAGTGAAATAATTACCAATTACCAATGAAAGTGAACTGTAAATCCTCTAAGTTTAGAGTTACTATTATATATATTATTTGAACTAGCTTGCTTGATTGAGACTTAAGAAAGGCCTGAAGATACATTGTGTAATGAATATTATGAGAAAGGTTTGTTAATTAGATTGGTAGATGGCTATCAAACAGGTGTCAACACCAAATAGTACTATGGCCGGTCCTTTTCACAATAGGTACTGCCAGAGCAATCAATAGTATATTTATACAATAACCCATTCCCTGGGGTACAACATTACTTTAGAACACACTAACGTTTAATACTTAGCCAATAGGAGCCAACGACGGGCTAAAAGTAAAAGCATTATCTGCGCGGACCGCATTATGGAAACTAGCGGAGTTCCGCGCTTTACCTACTCTAGCTAATACCACACGCAAAGCGTTCCAACAAGAATGATTCAACACATTGACCCAACAGGATCAAAGAAAAGGACAAACAACCTGGTTGTAGCTATTCAAAAAAAATTAAACAACTGAACACGATGTCCACGGCGTCATGAAAAACAGACTTGTCATAAGGACTAAAAAGGAAGTACTGTACTAGTGGAGAAAAGCAACCTTTAAGACTAGGTCCTTATTATCTCTGGAGCTCAAGGATCCTATATTTAAGCTATGTCATATGGACATAGGAAAACTTAGTCACTTGGACTAATATAAGAAGTCTGAAAGACTTGAGAACATATTAGAGTCACTTTGACTACACCAACTAAGTCAGAAGGACACAAAACCAATATCTAGTCACTTTGACTGAAATAAGAACTCTAGATATATAGAACTAGGTTGAATTCCTAGGTCATGAAGCAGCTGAGAGCAGGCCAAAAGTAGTAGCATTTGAGTACAAGAACTGAGGTACAGGCATAGCTAATTTTTCTTTGTTGAATTTTTATCTCATTGGAACTTTCTGTTTGGTTGAGTTAAGCCAGATTATGTTAGGTAAGGTTAGATATCCTTCGTAAATAGCCCGAGGCTTCCCCTGTTTCCTTTCATAATTTCCAAACTTCAATGAAAAAAACCAATATATACTTTATATATAATAAGAACTGTAATTTAATTTTTAAAGCGTAGGTAAAATTTGCATTTAGGAAACCCAAATTATTTTGTTGACGTACTTTTCTCGTTGTGTCTTGTTAGCTTATACTAACGATGATTGCTGGCGTTGGCACTTATCTCCTGTTTCTTGTTAGCTTATACTAACGATGATTGCTGGCGTTGGCACTTATCTCCTGTTTCTTGTTAGCTCGTACTCTTGCTGATTGCTGGCGTTGGATCAGCACCAGTAAGTTTGACATTTATCCTGCAAGCCAATGTTGAAATACTTGCGAGATGCATTGATAATGTCTTTTTCAACAATATTATCATTATCCCTTAAAATTAACTATACATTTCCTGTTATATTAGTGTTTACTATTAATATTGCTGGCATGATTAAATATTATATTTTATTGTTTGAGTCTTAATAGTACCGATATCCTTTTATAGAACATTTTTGACTGTTTATATTGCAGTTATGCCTAATATAAATACAATGTTTCATGTTTACTATCAATATTTCTTACGTCATTAATTAACAATGTTTAAATATTAATATTGATGACAAGTTTAAAAATAATATTTTAATGCTTCGCTCTAAATATTTCTTCTTTCTTGGAGGAATAATGCTAATTATTAATTTGAAAACATGCTTAATTGATTAAATTTATTGTAAATATGTTATTGCTGTGTCATTAGCTTTATAATTTTAATATCATTAATTAATTATCTCCCTGCTAAATTCATCTAGTGCTTACTGCCTACGTCCATAGTGTTTTTATTAATATTTTTACTGCAGGTGAGACCCAAGTTACCTTTTGGAATACAATTAAATTGGGCGGGTGGAGGTAAATTAGCTATACATATTTAATTTAAACCTAATACTGGTGTTTTGGTGCAGGTTATTCAGTTCATCCTGTAAGATAAGTCAAAATGATTGTAATGAAATGCTTAACACAGACTTGAAATTATTTTAACTTATTCTTTATCACAATGCCGCTCCCAAAATCTTACTTCGGTGAGGTGGAAAGGGGGCAATATGATATACTGTAGATATTATTTTTGTACTTTTTTCACGTTGTAATTTTAGGAGCACTTTTAATGCGTAAAGGTGAAATGGCGGCCTAGGGGTAAGGTTTCGAACTTCTGTGCTGGGGTCCGAGGTTCAATCCCCGGTCCCGGCACAGATTTATCTGATAGAAAAATCCTCTCTTTACCTCTGACAATACGTGTATTAATCACAACTTGTGAATGTGGGGAATGCCAGGCCTCCACCGTGGTTTGGATTCCACGTTAAACTGTAGGTAGTCCATTTCATCTCACAATCACCCTACCATTAAACATTATTGTAAGTGCGTACAACCCGAACGGGTAGTAAGACGCAGTGCTAATAATAATAATAATAATAATAATAATGTGTATTATGCTATACTTTTTAGATATCAAGGACTAAGCATAGTTTTAAAAATATCTTGCGTTAACACACCTTCAGTGCTTTTTATGTCAGTATCTAAGGTAATCCAACCTAGCATGATATAAGTTACCACTTTTAAGTTTTAAAAAATACTTTAAAATATCTTTTTACTTTCTCATATCAAGAAGGTGTATTGTAATTGTGAAAACAATTATTCTAGAAATTATTATGAATCGTTACGTTTTAAATTAACCCGAACGACAACAACAATTTTACACTTCTGCCTGTCCCCACATCTGTCTGTTTTTCCCTGACCACGAATCCGAAATTGTTAGATGGATTTCTTTCAAACTTGATTTTTAGATTTAATAGGGATGTATAATATATCTCGGATGGATTGTAAGACATTTTAGCCAAATGGGTAGGCTAAATGATATGGTCTGTGTGGCTGACTCAAGATCCCGGGCCACAGTTTGGTTGTTTTTCTAAAAAGGCAACCACTTTGCATTTATAAATATGCATAGTTTTTAGAAGAGCTTTATTCAGCCCAAAGTTTTTCATTTCTTTACACAAACAGAGATAAACTTTTTTTTAGCTACATTGGTATTCATTCTGTAACGACTTCTTGGAGGATTTTTTTTATTTATGCCTTTCCTAATGTGAAAATTATTTAGAAAAATAAGAGTAAGTAAGAAATAGGGGGAAACATTCTGTTAGTTAATGCAATGCATTAATTTTATATTATTTCGTGCGCGTTGGGACTATTATTATTATAGAGTGTTTATGTAGCACTAACTTTAACTAAAATGCAACTGAAACAACACACCTATTTAGATGGCATATGTTGGATAGTGTGTGTTTATTTATATACACTTGAATAGTGTTTTAGAACCGAGTCACTTAATTGACGGGACTATCACGCTACCATTAAATGTTTGTCTAAGTTCGTGTATCAGTAAGCTATCTCAACCTCCAAAAATACATAGATAGCTGGTTGGTACAAACTCTTGCTCCCAGAGTGCATTGCATTACTGCAATGAGATTAATTCGTGAATTTCTATAAATGAACAATAGTAGAGAATTGTGTTGAAAGGACACTTCTTTTCAGACACTTGCGTTAATTTATAAAATGACAGGCATGGAGACCCTGAACCCGGTCCTCTTGCTTTGGGCACTGACCGCTCTATCTAATATGGCAACTTGTGGTACAATACTTGGGATGAGAGCCTGTATTGGATCAGGGCTCAAATCCTTTTTTACAATTTTAATTTTCTAAATTGATATAAAACATATGTTTCCTAACGTGTATATAAAGGAGTTTAGTTTAGATTGGCTAAAGCAACTCAAGAGAGTGTATAGGTTACATGTGGCGAGAGTTTGATTGGAATGATAACTTTACAGTAAGCTTTCAGTGTAGACGAGTTACGTGTTGTTTTAATGTTATTACGTTGATAACTTCGGATCCAACTCAAAAAGTTGACAAGTTATGTGTGCTATGTATATTGTTAGGATAATGACATTAGAGTAAACTTGGGGTGGAAAAAGTTTATGTTTGATTAGAGGGTGTGTTAGACAATGGCAGGGTAGTATACCAGTCTCTTTAACCCTTTCAGACCTGCTTTATCCCTAGGAAATTTTTGTTAATCTTATATATGAATTAAATTCAATAAATGTAATATTTTACCTATAACTTTGTTTAAAGCTTTTCCCGCTTGTCCGCTCCAATGGGTAATAGCTATCTCTGGATTAAACGTCTGTGAATGGCACTATTGGATTCTCGCTACAGCTGTAATATTTAAAAAAAAGGTAACTAGTTTGGATCCACTCCAAGTATTTCTCAATTGGTTCCAACTGCCTAGTATGATGCCATATAACATTTTTTTTTAAATGCTTATTTTCTGAGATACGGGAGTTTTAACTGGCATCATGCAGAAATATTTTGAATACGCAATGTTATACGTTTGGCTCATTTCCGCCTTATGCTTAAAATAAAATAATACAGTAATAATGTAGAAGTAAGTTATCAATAATTTTGTAATACAGTAAACTATAATATAATGCTTTGCAATATTGTTTTTATAATAATAATTTCTTTTTTGTAACAGTATAACATTATTGTAAATTTATTTTTTAGTGAAATTTACAAAATACAATATTAGTCAAATATTTATTTAATAATGTTGCTTCAATAATAATATTATTTATTAAAGTATGTGTTTTTGAAATTTATTTAAAACATTATAGGATGTTGCAAAATGCAATGGCACCAGTCTCCATTCTATTTTCTTAGCGCCTGTCCCTGAAGGATAAAAATGACACATAGGTTATGAAAGGGTTGATAGTGAACAACATCTATCCATTTGTCGGATCCGAATTTTATAAACTACTTTGTTGTGAAAATAAATTATTCAGAATATTTTATATCAAACACAGACATTTATCATCTTCTGACTTTCCCCATGGTGTAGTGGTCAGTACACCTGGCTACGAATCAAGGGGTCCAGGTTTCTATTACCAGTTGGTACCATGAGTATTTTTTTCTAAAGGGGAATTTTCGAACTTTGACCACGAGGATTACAGTATAACTCCACGTACTACGTTCTTATACTCGTTTTGGTTGTATTCATGTGTATATTAATAGTGTAGATACGAGAATGATGTAATTTAAAAAAAAGGGAAACAACGTTTACGTAGAATCAGATTGAGAAACCATTAAGATAAATCTTCTAAGATTCTAGGATTTGAATACCAACCTCTAATTCATCGGCAAACCAGACAATACGTAACTGACCCCTTTGTTCACGTTTTTTCTGGTGTGGGTAATGTATATTTAAAGTTAGTGCAGTGTATTTTAATCATAGCTGTTCACTGAAAATGATTCTTTTTATTGTGGTTTCTTAAAAATTTCATCTACTTTAAGATTAATTCTAGTAATCTCAAGTTAGTCATTTTGTCATTAATAGGTACTAATAAATCTCTAACATAATACAAACACTCCTTTGATTGGGTAAGACACAATCGTACACACTTTTTAATATAGTTTCATAGAGTTTAAAATTAATTTTCAAAAATAGGTGTTCATTAAATTGTTCTTAAATAAGTTTTACTCCGAAAATCAAACACATGTTTATAGCTCATATTAAATAATGTATGGGTATAAATTTAGAATATAATTGTTCAATCAATTTTTTAGACATAAATAAAGGATAAAGATTAAAAAATTGTTTATGCAACGTTTGGTTCCAAAAATAACATTTTCTCAGATAACTTGATTAAGACATAATAATTTACAATGAGATAACTACTAGGCAGATTCTATTATTATTATTATTATTATTATTGCAAGCGGGTTGTATTTACAGGGAAGTGTGCAGTCCTGTGTTAAGTTAGCTTAGAGTCCTGACGCAACTTTGTGTTTAGAGATTTAACATTAATCAACATATGTGGTATTAAAATTAATATCAATTTCATGAAAGAGCTATCTAATTTTTTTCAAATGATGGAGTACAAAAAAAGTAGCAAAATAAGTAGTAAAACTCTACCGTTCAGTTTAACATTTACAGCAACATATATACTCCAATAAATCACCTATCTAACGAGTGAAACATATTATTTGGTATTTCTCCACCAGGACCACTAGTGTTTTATAAACCTACTAAATGTTTCTCAGACCGTCATGTTTGGTATTTCTCCACCAGGACCACTAGTGTTTTATAAACCTACTAAATGTTTCTCAGACCGTCATGTTTTCATTATCTCCCCCCCCCCCCCCCCCCCCCCCCCCCC
>CABEEJ010000007.1:0-133588 GCA_901482245.1 Timema douglasi | reverse complement strand
CCCCCCCGCTTCCCCCTCTAAATAGGTGACCTTGAAAGAAAAATCAATAGGTGAGAGAATATGTTGTTCCCCCTTCCCTAATCAGACCATCTTACTGGTGATTTATACTGATGGCATATATATTACCAGTAGTATTCAACCTGGGGTATGCAAAGATATCTTTGAGGGTACCTAAATTATATAAATATATATACATATGTACATTATTTTGTATGTTATTTATTATCTTTATTTAAGGTTTAGAGTATAGAAGATGTTTAACTTGCACTATGCCCCAACAATTTTTGAGGTACAAAGTTGAAGAGAGAATATATTTGAGGGTGCGTGAACAAAAATGTTTTAATATCTCTAATTTATGCTATTGCTTTTTAATTTTCAACTACATAACCAGATCCTTTTTTTTTTTTTTATCATTTGCTAGCGTGTTTTTCAATACATACAGTCCCTTTCTAACAGGAAGAACCTTATCTGAAATATATAAAAGTAAATTGATCTACTTTCACTTATGCATACGCAACTTCATGCTATCTGCATCTACCACAATTGATAGTTATTATCAATATCTACAAAATAACGTTAATAACACAGTAAAATCGTATTAATGATGACCGCAAACAAAATATGATTATATTTTCTAAAAGCGCTTTCCTATGAAAGTGAGATTTAAATCCAAAGACTGAAGTCAGCACAGGATGTTTACGGACAATGGACTGACAAGATGGGACAGACAATCTCGTTAGTATCTGAAAAGAACAATGCCGACAGTGCGGTATATACAAATGACAGGATAAGGGTCTGGTAAGAGCTTGAATGAGGGAGTACCGGAAGGAATAGGGGAAGATGACAAGAACAGAACAAGAAGCTTCGGGACGAGTGGAACTGATAGATATAATTATTCACCAAAAATATCTCTCTTTTGGTAATTACATCCTTTTTTAGGGAGGTTTAAACAACAGCTGATGAGGTCAAGAACCTTGCATGAATGTGCATATATGCAATAATATTAGGTAGGTGATTGAAAACTGGCTACAATTGCAGATAAAACAGTGGCTATGATTATAAACATATGATTTTAAATTTCATTATTTTATTGTTCCATAAAATTATTGTAAAAACACACCCTATGTATGGTAACATGTAATTATTTTGTTTTTGGAAATACTCTCTCACAATTTGCTGTATTTACAAAAATTAATAAAATAATAATATATATTAATATTCATCTAACAATAATAAATTTAACGTTTTCCTAACACGTATGAATAATTCAATATAAATATATGATTAATAGTTTCACGGATTATATATATACATTAATCTGTGGGGGTTATGATTTCTCTGGAATATTATAATATCCGTGATTGTAAAGTAAACTGATTTGTTTGCGGATTGAAGCTTAACCCTATCCAACTTGAGGCTCATGATAAAAATGTTTTGATCATCAGTCTACAGTGATGCTGTCGCTTGAAGAAGATCTTATCAGATTGAAGAACAATAATAGACAAACTAATAACTGGTTGATAACAAACACGACTATCCGCAATACAGAATTCTGAATACTTCCACATGGCAATATGATTTGAGACACACTGATACTGTGACACCTCTAACTCAGCCCTTTTATCAAAGCTCTGGGATAAACGTGGGGAAAAAAATGAATTAAATAATAAAACTGAGTTATTGTTTAACTACACCTACTGCAAAAAATGGTACGGTGCACTGCATGAACTTCTCCCTTTTATTTTAATCTAAAAACATTTAATAGATACGCATAAGATTTTCTTAACGAAATAATATACCTTTTTACAGAAACACTCCACCAAAGAGCATAACAATAAATTTCCCATTTCAAAGTTCTCCATATAAAAATATATATTTTGTAACGAAATTAGTGTCTGACAGTGGGACCGGCATTTTTCTAGCTGTCTACCC
The DNA here is from genome assembly GCA_901482245.1 of Timema douglasi. Lineage (NCBI taxonomy): Eukaryota > Metazoa > Arthropoda > Insecta > Phasmatodea > Timematidae > Timema > Timema douglasi. The sequence continues at coordinate 131,656 of CABEEJ010000007.1, read as the reverse complement.
TAACTGCGCTCTCAGTATCTCTATCTCCCTCCTTGTATAGCAGATATGCAGCGACAGTCTCACTTGGCTGGGGTATTAGAGGAGACAGGGAGGAGGAAAATACACATTTCTGAAAGAGTCTGGGTCCTTTTTATTCTAGCCCACTATCTAGAACTAAAACTGGAGGATATATATATATATACAAACGGTTGAAGAGAGACAAAGTTCCAGTCTGAGTTGAGGTTAGCTAAGTGGGTGGACCAGCGCGTCCGAGTTAGCGTGCCCAGGGGTGGACCGAGTGACCAGCGTGACTAGCAAGTGGTTGGGTGAGTCTAGCATTCGTGTGGGTACAGGCCATTTCAGTGTGTCATGTGTGGCGACTAGCGACGATTTAAGTGGACTATATGTGGGTGACGTAGACATTTATTGTTATTGTGAACGGTTTTAATACTGTACATTTTTTGTGAATTTTAAATATTTGAATAGTTATTATGTGTTATATAGTTATTAATTTGTTTATTTAATTTAATTCTATTTTATTCGTTGTATTATCTTATTAATGTATGTACTTATGATTATTATTTAATTCGATTAATTGTTTAGCTATTAATTTAATTGTATCTTAATCAGTGTATGTATTGTTTTATTTTTAGTAATTAAAACCTTGAATATTTCGTATGAATTTTCATTCTTGTTTAGTCAGAAACCCTTGTCCAGTATCCTTAAAAGAACTCGTGGTTCACACGGTGACGTGTGAAAAGCCCGTGAACCCTCCCAAGTCACACGCGCCCTTCACTACGATATGCTTATAGCTCAGAAACTATTGGATTTATAAACATGTATTTAGATAAAAGCTTTTTTTTTAGTACTGCGTTTTACTACCCGTTCAGGTTATACAACTATCTAAAGTACTAAATTGTGCTAATGGTTTTAAGTACTAAAAAAGTGTACTCGTATTTGGGTGGAGAGATAGTGTATGCATATTTAAAGTACTCTCAAAGTCATTTTTATGGTAAAATGGGAGTTGCCATTCTTTCTGTAATGTTATTGTTAAACAGTTCCTGGATACTAATTTTAATCAAAATCGTTATTTTCTCTTTTTTTATCCTCAGTAAACTATGCTTAGTTTTGTTGTTTGATATATAATTCCAAAGAGTCCTTAGGTGAACCTTATAAAAAAAACCTAGATAACAAGTTTTACCATGATTGGTCAAATGGCTCGGGTCTAGGCCCAGATACAGACAAGCAGACAGATTGCATCGGGAAAACAACATTTCGGTTTCATGGGGTCATGAAACGTTGACATTTATAAAAATCTAAAGTTAAATTTGTTGACGATCGCAATATTTCTTTCTCCAATGGGGTCGAGAGGGAGTAAAACGTATATCCATGATACAAGAAGATCAATAGACTGGATTACAGGTGAAGTGAAGGTGGAAGTTCCCATCTCGGTCGAGAGAACTAGGGATGGCTTTCAAGATGAGAGCTTTCACACCCTCTCTAAGTTAAAACAAGTACCGTTTCTTTAATCTATCCACCCGATACACAACGCTTATGTTAAGTAGTTAAATCCATAGTGTTTAGCATACTTAATGAAAATAGTCTCCTGTTGACATCATTACAGTCTCTCACTTCACTTTTTTCTCCTTTTTCTCGCCAGTGTTACTTATCTTCCCCGTATACCCTTTACATTTTAGAATATTATTTTTTATTTATGGTTATATTTTAAAATTTTACCATCTATTTTTCTAAATAATTCAGTCTTTACCACACCTCATTTTATTGTAATGTAATTCTAAAATATAAATTCCAAATACATTCTTACGATTATTTGAAACTTCATCTCCATATAACTTTTTATTTTTTGACGAAAGTGTAAGATTTATTTTGTATCCGTATGTTTCGTAAAAATTGGTGGGTATCTAATTAGATGATTTTACTTTCAAGTGTAGAAAATTTTTTACTCAACTCATTAATTATTTACATCAAATTTTAATAGCTCTTTACTGGCCACCGAACCCAGAAAAGTATGTTTAAAATTCCGTCCTCTTTGTCTGTCCCGGGGCTACAGCTGAAATGGTTTTATGGATTATATTCAAACTTGACATTTAGATTTTATATTTAGATAATATATCTCGAATAACTATCTGGATTTTGGATTCTTAAAAGTAGTTAGCATATATGACTTTTTAAAATTCGAAAATATTGTATAATGGCTGTAGTTATTTGGTTTAAAATGGATATTTAAGTAGTGTTCTACATGACAAATAACAATGTAAGCTTGGTTTATGAGGTAAATTAGTATAAGGGTAGGGCTATTTCGCGAATAACTTTTTTTTAAATTGTGTAAAAAATAGCCTTTCCGTTTTAGTTTAAATGGGTGTTTGAAGAGATAACAGAGAAGAATTAATGTTATTTTATTTTTTTAAATCATTTGAGGATATTTAATGATAACCATGTTGTGTGTAGTACTCCACACTACAAGACACCGTACAATAAAGTATGTACGAATATTTCTGACTATTTATTTTTATTTTTATTTTCACTTTACGGCAAACCTATGTCCATCACCAAATGAGTTTTTCTATAGCTCTCAACGTTGCTGCAATTGTATTACACACTAAACAATTTTTTCACTTACCTTCCGTGAATAAGTACTCCTCATCTCATCCCGAATGGAAGCTAATGTGTTAACATTTATTATAATAAGTTAAAAATACAAAACGTTCACTCGTACCTACTTGAAAAATAAACCATTTGGAAAAGGGTGTAAAACAATGCTATCCTCGAGATGCAAGAAGCCGATGTCAAACGTCACCCACCCGTACATAAGTATGTGGGTGATGCGTAAAATTTATCATCCAACCTCACTTTCCAATTTGTTTTTGCATTGTATATTACCAACCGTTTGGATTATACGCCTGTGTATTAATTGCTCTAATGTGTCAGGGATTGTAAAGGATGGATTTAGAATAAATGTATCCACATTTGCGTGGAGGGAGAGTTATAAACAATTTAGTAAAAACATCCCTACTGAGATCAAACCCCGATCTCACAATCACTGGCAGTCTAGTACATTGAAATAGTGACGCCTTAGACTATACGGCCACCGACGCAGGTGTCTCCGATATTGTAATGTAAATTATTATTGCACAAAAATAAATGTATACTCGAGCTACTGAAAATGACGCCGTGACTAGACTAGCGGTAGTTCTCAGTCAACGGTTTGGTGACCCCTGGTCTAAGACGTAAAGCTTGCAATTGACCAGTGACATGGTGGTTCGAGTCTTGGCCGGGTCCTCTTTGGGTGATTTTTCTACATGTAATTAACTATAGTTGAAGTTTTCTCAGCTCTTCTCCACGCTAATGCATTTACTCTAGGCTACCATACCGATGTCCACTCCGTATAGTAGGCTAGTAGTAAACACCGTATCGTAATTATAAACATATTATTGCAATATTCAAAGGTTTAATGGTAGCAAATATTGTTTTTATGGAGTCAATATAATTAAAAATTTAAATGTATCATATACATTACTGGTATGAATGAACTGGTGGTCTAGAGGTGAGATGTCAGACTTCTGTGTTAGGGGCCCAGGGCGCAAATCTCGGTCCCGGCACAGATTTATCTAATTACCAAACCCTTCCTTCACCTCTGGCAAGGTGTATGCTTACACGCTTTGTGAATATGTGAAATCCCAGGCCCCCTCCATGGTTCGGAACCCACGCTAAAGTTTAGGTCCCCTCTGCGTTCCGCCATCAACATTCTCACGTATCATCCTACCATCTTTTTTTTTACCTGAGGGTAGTGGAATTCGCCCTAATGGTATATCCCCCTCATAAATGAATTTCTCCATAGGTCAGGAAAGCAGAGTTAAGATAAGGTCAAATGGCCACGATCATTAGCCCCCCCCCCTCCCCACACACACACACACACACACACACATTACTGGTCTTGGTTGTGTAATATAAGAGGCGTAGTCATAATATAAGTTACTGTGCAGTTCATTTTATCAAACTTTCCCTTTATCATTTTCTCATGATTTTAGAAACTATAAAACTATTATGTAATACTGGTCCAAAAGGGCATTAGTCGTATTTTTTACATACTTCTCTATAGCTTTAATTTATAACGGCCAGTGTCACATTTATTACCTAGCTACCACTGAATGTAGTGGCCTGTAATTATATGAGACTATTCGGAGTATGTGATATCACCGGGAGTAGGTTTAAAGCGACAATCCCATAAGTTCCTCGGACATAAAATATATGGTAAACATAAATTAATAATTATCCCGAATGTTCGATTAAATTAACGAAATTAATGATAGGTTTAATAACAGGGTGGATAATGAAGTTGAATCGCAAAGTTATTGATCATGATAGGAATTATTTCCATATATTAATTAGTATGATCTTTGATCGATACCTTGAAAATTGATTATTTTCTCTTGATTAATCGCGTTTATAGATCTGGTCAAAGATTTGAATCTGCATTACGTATCTATCGATCTAGCGATTTCAAAAATATCAAATCAAAAACAAAATATATATTCAGGAAAATTATTTTGGTTATTGGAAATGTTGTTTGACTATTAAGAAAATTTCAAAACCAAGATTTAAAATCTTATACATAAAATTAGCATATAATTTATGTGTGTATAATTTATAGCCTAGTTAGATAGATAAACAGGAGTCAAAAAGGTTTTGCAGGTTGGCCAACCTTCTCCAACCCCCTGAAATGTAAACTAATATTTCATTTTATTAAACTGGCCATAGTCGCTATGGCTCAGTTGTGTGACGACACCAAGGAGTTTGTTTTTTTATGAAGACATTAAATTCAAAATAAAGATACGTTTTTGTTTGTTTTAAACTATAATATTATCTATGCATGTATGCAATCTATTGTAGATAACCCATGAGTGATTGTCGCAGTCATTTAAACGTTTTATATATTGTTGGTTGATTGTAGACGGCTATTTTCGTGACGTGTGATGTCATGAATCATTTTAAATGTATATGCCATTCACCCTGAAATATAAAAGTATTTTCATGACGATTTACACGATGACCCTATCTTATAAGCTACGCCATGGAGGAAACGTGCGAGGTAAGCTTGCTACCTTTTAGGGCGAACAGTGTGTGCGTGTTCATTTATAAAACGCAAAACAATTTTTTGTTTTATATATATATGATATCCTATATTTTCATAAGTATTGCTAAGTGTGGTTTGGAGATTACGGGTAAGTCGGGGTTCGAATCTTAAACGTATGTATTATAGGTATTTATTTCTTAAATGGCTCCACATTCTTCCTCTGAATAAATACTGGTACTTTTCCTCCGTATTCTACCTTCCATATTTCTACCTTATTAGTATAGTTAAATGTGAATATCCCTCACGTGTGGTAAGACGCAGTGTTAAATATATAAACTTACTTACTATATGGCATGAGTAACGCTCAAGTTAATTTCCACACTTACAGAAGTACGCCATCTATCCCTAGCTCGGGCTAGTTCTATCCAGTCCACCTCATTACACCTGATCTCTTTTAGGTCCATTCCAATGATATTCTCCCATCTCTTTCTAGGTTTTCCCAATTGCCTCTTCTCATGGGATTTGCCAGTTAACACCGTGAACAAGCTTCTAAATTATTCCACTCGCGTTGCATGACTTGCCCACAGTAATCTGTGATAGTTGATTATCCTAACGATGTGTTGTGATGAGTATGTAACTCATCATTATTTAACCTCTTAAACTCCTCAGTATTATTATTATTATTATTATTATTATTATTATTATTAGCACCGCGTCTTACTACCCGTTCGGGTTATACGCACTTACGCTAATGTGTAATGGTAGGGTGATTGTGAGATGAAATGAAGGACCTACAGTTTAACGTAGAATCCGAACCACGGTGGAGGCCTGGCATTCCCCACATTCACAAGATGTCTTGTCAGAGGTGAAGGAAGGGTTTGGTAATCAGATAACTTTATGCCGGAAACTCCCCAGTAGCCTCCTCCTAAGTAACTTGTTTTCTAACAGTACATATCACGAATATTATATTTACAACATTTATCAACAATGTAAAGTGTTACTCAATTTAAAGCGATGAACTACTTTATTTAATGTCTGTGTATATATGTGGAGCCTACTGCTGCTGCCGCTTTCCTTCGACGATGGAGGTAAAAGTTCCCCACGGTGTGGTTGGAGATTTGCCAATTTTCTCCTCTTATCGACGTTAAAACTTTGCTATTTACTAGAAAAATTCTTCCCTCAGCTAACCCCTCTCCTGCCCCACACACCCTTTCCTAACCTTGCCGCCTGGATGGCGTGCTCAGCAGTATTTCACAAGACACAGGAAAGCCTTTCCAAAGCTCTCACGATGAACATTTCACAACGACATGAATGGTTCAGGTATTGTAGCCACAGATAATAGCTACGGGAATAAATACTTTTGTTCTTAAAGTGGGAGTGTATGGGACCCGATGAAAAGGTCAGCGTTTTTTTTGTAGTTTTTTAGCATAACATTTTTTGGGCAAAATAAATAAAATATGACTACAGTTGAAACATAGAGCCGGATTTTCTTCACAAGGTAATATTAACATTTTTTGAATATTTGTAATGAGCATAGAATAATTAGTTAAAAAACTTTTGAAATGAAGATGTAAAGTTGTTAATTAATTTCAGGATATCCTTAACAGATATTCTAGAATTGTTAAGCTCCCCGTGTGAAATATTTTATAACAATAATTACTTAGTGATGTAGTCAGGAAAAAGTGAACAAAAAATTAGCTTGAAGTAGGATACATCCCATAGGTACCCCCTCCTCCCCCCCCCCCAAATCTCGGTTACCCTCAAAATATATTTAGTATGTTTCATGGTAATTGAAGACATTTTGCTTTCTTTCTTTTGTTCAATGTTTTTGTCATCTTTTAGTGGTATAAAATTACCATATGTAGCGACTGATACATCCATCCCCTATACTTCGCAACAATCATGATATAAAACTTCTGGGACTGTGAGTTAAAAACATCCCTTAATAAATGACGAATTTAAAATTTAAAATATAAGTTGTTAAATTTTTAGTAATATTTTTATAAACTAAAGCCTGTAAAATTAATAGTAAATAATAAATGTATATCTTAAATTAATACTAAAATTATTCTCCATATTTTTATATTTGTTTACCAAAATTAATATAGCTGATGACTTATTGTTGTGTTTAGCATAATCATAACTCGATGCCTTCTATAAATATCGATCTTTAATGATCATCAGGAAAAAAAATATATTTTTTTTACATCCACTTACACACGTTGCAACAGAAGCATATCATGAATAATAGTCAATTTCGAAATGGCATTTTAATCCAGAAAGAATAGAAGCAATTATTAAAGAGGAGCTAGTGTAATGAAATAATAATTGACACACGCAAACAGGACGTATTTTTTTACCCCTTAAATTCTCCTTCAATCGATCCAGAGATAGCCGGGTTTAATCCACTATCAAGTAGACTGACTAAACATGGAGAACCAAATTTAACTGTCAGTAAAATTACACCAAATAGATCTAGCTATAGCCTCAAGTACCTCACTGTCTAGGTGTTGTAATTTCTAACGTAATGAAGGATTGCGTACCCCATTCTTACTTCTTTTTTTTATGAATGAATGTTTAGAGAATATCATAAATTATTGTCAATAAATTAAACATTATGACAGGATTTCTTACTTTTACTGTATTATTTAAATTAGGTAAACTGTTCGTTACAACTAGGATTCAACGTATTGTATATCGCTATAAATTTCCAGAATGTTTTATAAAATACTATTAATAAATATTTGTTTTAACGAGGTCTAGCAACTCCCACGGTAGTGGTAAGCTGTTTCAGCGTTGACTGTACAGTAATTTGTTTCTGCAAGGACGGTAACTGCATGGTGTTAACTTAATTAAAAGCCAAACAAGAGTTTCGTGGTGTCGCCATCACCTTGGGCTATTGTGTTAAGGGGGGACCTTTATAGGAAGGACTCTGGTAAAGGATTCTCTCATCCTACAATGGCAGAAAAATAAGAATATTTTGGTTGGGATAAGCTGTATCTTTAATTTAAAATAATCTTACCTGGGCTCTGAAAACATAAATATAGTTGTTAAATAAATTGTATACATGTACCCTCAAATTGAGTGTTTCCATCAGCAACTTAACTATACCCTGATCTCGGTGAGAAGAACAGCATCTGGTGAATAATAAAGTGATTTTAAAATATTCATAGTTCAAGTCATGTTATCTGCAGCTGTCACATTTGATTGATATAATCAATACCTATATAATAACACTTATTTTATTTTAATTTGCTTATTTTTGGTATTCAACGTTCACTTTCTGAACCGACTGAGTATATCTATCATCACACGATAATTTTTATGAGCGAGAGCAAAAGTGCCTAACAATTTTCCGGGAAATCTATTTTCACATGCCTTCCAGGGTTCTTTTACATGCCACAATTGACATGGGACCAACGGATTTAATTTCCCTTCAAAGGAAACAGCGCTAAGGATTTTATCTCTCAAGAAAAATCAGTCAACCTCAACTGAGTTTGAATGGATCACCTGGTGGTATAAGGGTAAGGTGTCGGACTTCTGTGCTGGGGTCCGGGGTTCAAACCTCGGTACCGGCACAGATTTATCTGATTGCCAAACCTTTCCTCCACCTCTGACAGACCTGTATTAATCACAACTTGTGAATGTGAGGAATGCCAGGCCTCCACAGGATTGCGGATGACGCGTCACGTAGGGAGAGGGACAGGTACGTGAAAGACTTAAAGAGGAGACGACGTGACAGGAGACAGGACGTAAATCTAGACGTAACGATTAGGGAACTGGTAGGGACGACCAGTAGCAGCGATGAGACTGGTACCAGTAGTGGTGACGGGACAGACATGGAGGACTTTGAAGACCATAACTGGTAGCGGAAATTTATCGAATAAGTATATGGATAGAGACGGTAGGCTGTAGGGTGGACCGAGATGAGACTCCTGGATATCCGGAGCCCAGCTGAGTGCGGTATCCACTGGATTCCGGAGGTGGGAACCTCCGATGAACCGTGGGGAGCTGCAGTTCCAGTTGGGTATAGCCATGATGTAAGAATGAGTTGACGGCGGAATTCACCCCTCTGCTCAGTGGATCCCCATACTTGGAGACAAATGTGTAGTAGGGTTCGAGCGAACGGGCTTCCGGACCGTCGGGGACCCTCTCCATCGGCTGGCAACAGTCGTCTGTATGAGAGGACCAGGAAAAGACTGCAGCCTTTAGGAAGTGATTAGGATAAGTTAGGTTAAGCTTTTCTTTTTTTTCTTTTTACTTTTGAATTAAATGTACTAGTTTTATAGTAATTAGTATATAAGTTAGGTTTAGGTCCATGGTGCTGGCTTTGTGGGGAAGGTAGGTGGAGTGAGATCTTGATAGGGCACCTCCCCAGGTGGTGAATAAGGGGATGCCCAGCCCCGTTGGGACTCTTGCTGACCCGGAACCACCAGATCCAGTAGCGGCGGGATATCCAGTGGGGTGGGGTACCGGGGGCGTAATATACCCGGGGTGAACCAACTAGTTGAACAACAAATGGTAGGCGGTAATATATGGACATTAGGTTTAGGCGCTAAACTCGATGTAGTTAATAAATAAAAAGGAATTGTGAAATAGGAGAATATAGTTAAGAAGGGTAGCACGCCACAGTTTTTTAAATAGGTACTGGGGTTAGGTCTAGGATAATTTTCAGGTTGTCCCTTTTCACTTAGTTGAATATATTTATTTTTTTGTTAAGGTTATTATTCTAAGAACTGTTTTGTTGTTTTGTTGTGTATCTAAATTGTATTGACTGATTGTAGTACTAATCTAATGTTTTTATTTTAACTATGTCTAAATAAACTAAATAAACCTCCACCGTGGTTCGGATTCCACGTTAAACTATGGGTCCTCCACTTAATCTCACAATCACCCTACCATTACACATTAGCGTAAGTGAGTATAACCCGAATGGGTATTAAGACTCGGTGATAATAATAATATTAATAATAAATTATGAACGCAAAAATATGAATTTTCCAAACTGTTATTTTTATGCAGATTGGACTATACCTCTCGTCCAGGAACATAATGAAGAGTGTAAATATCAAGAAATGTAATCATCATTTAGATTTAAATAAGATATGGTACTTTCTTTGGGTGATAAAATACTCTAAGAAACTAAATTGGAATTTATCACCGATATTACAGTCTAATATTATCTGCAGAGAAACAGAATCCACTGGAACAAAAAAAGAAAATGTATCGAATACAGAAAAGGTTTTTATCCAAAATATTTAAATGTTTATTAAAAATAATATAAAATGTTTGCATAGTTTAAATTAACTCAATACAATAAATAAAAGTATTTGAATGTTTTAAGGGTGTTTGGTTTGCAGAATTTTCATGACTTGATCTATTTATACTGAAATTTTTTATCTTACCTTGACTGACTGCATTATGGCCCTATTTAATAAACTAAACCATATTGGTACCTAGCAGGGTTAGTTTTTTATCTTTCAATTCCAAGAGATTGTATGAAATATTTGGGATTATAAATAGTTTCCATTAGATGAATATCATTTAAATATCAATTTCCATTCAAAATCAACGTCAAAGCTATGCTAAACCATGAATAAATTAATATAGAATATTCAAACATTCTTTTGAATATAATTTAAAGAATACAATTTATTTCATTAAAATTATATAAAATGTTTGCACTTTTATTAAATCCTTTCGATAAAAGTGGTAGCTTTTAGAAATTGGATAGTAAACGTGGTTTAAAATTCAAATATTTTGTTATTAAAAATAAGTACTTTATAAAAAAAACTAGACATACGTCATAATGAAAATATCGTAAATCACTTACGTCTAGTTCATAGGGTTCCTACAGTTCATAAAAGTCATAAAAAAGTATTATAATCAAGTTTATGGCATAAATATCATAACATATCATAAACTAAGTTTTATGGTTATGTTGGGAAGCAAGATCGACATACATTAGGAATAATAGTTTTAACATTCAATTTTAAATGTCCATTTAGGTTCGTGTATTCTAATATGGTAACATTAATGATAAATGAAAATAATTAGATAAATAAGAATTTATTCCATTTCTTTAAGTGGCGATCTTAATTTGGAGTGTATCCTTTATTTGATATAATTTTGTGGCAATCTCTTGGCCTTCTTTTTACCAAATACAAGAAAGTTTATATGCTGAAAAGTCTACGGAAGAGATGACAGTAGTAAGATGAATATAATGATATTTGTCAATACTCTATAAACTTTTCATTATTTTGGATATGTGCTAAAACTTGTTTTAACTTTTAAAACGGTTCGTCCATACAAGACGGTGACAAATAAAATATGTTACTTTTGAAATAAAACACTATTTGTTTATCATAGAAAAGTACATAGTATAATCTTGCAACACTGACCTTGGAACTAAACACTACGCATCTTTTGGACATTTCATGAGTGCAAGTACATACATACAGTAGCTTCAGATTTATCGGTGGTTGGGTCTTCTTGATTAAATTGATGCTTCAATTCATATATTACAAATACAGGTATGAGGTCCTCATAGCATTCAAGTAACGTATTATGTATTAAGGATGGCTAGCCCACCACTAGGCCTTGAGATGTATAACTATTCTGTGCTGATGTGTAAGTATCTAAGGGTGCGTGTACACTAGAAGCAAATCTGCAGTGAGGCAGGTCGAGGCCAAACGAAGACACACAGGCTCACACTAATACCGTATGTAGACACGAGTTGCCTCAACCACGTATTGATTAAACCTACCTCACTGAAAATTTGCCTTTGTATTTTACTGCATAGTGTTATTAATTTTATAAATATTATAAGAATATTAGTAAAACATATTATTTTTTATAATTTATACTAAAATTAATATGGATATTTTTAAAACGTTATATGAAAGTCAAAATCATTAAAAATAATAATAATTCATACCGTACACTATTTATAGCTTATACCATTTTGCTCGTTTATGCTAGTACCATCATTACCATACATAAATTGAATGCATTCATTTGTTATTTCATCATGAATATTAAAACTTTAAAATTGTACTATGGCATCCATCATAGTAATGCTTATATGTTTGTGACGTTACAGAATCAGAAACGTCAACTTATCGGTATGGTAAAAACAATTCACTTGTGCTGTAACGTGCTAATTTCCCGTTAGCGCTTACACTCAAAATACCTTATATATATATATATATATATATAGTAATTATCACTATAAATCCAAGACATAATAATAAAAAATAATAATAACGTGTGCCAGATATAAACTCATTGTGAAATTGTGTTGCTGGAAACGTCCAAACTTGAGGAGAGTGCCTCAGGTGACTGTTCAAACACTCCCTGGAGGTTCAAGACTAGGACGTCTTACACGCTGGCCGGGCTTAGATGTAATGACGAATTGCTTTCCTGTGTTGTCCTCAGCGGCCGTCTCCTAGTGCTAGTGGGCTCTGATCAATTCTAGAAACTCACCCCCACTTTCCTTTATAGATGTCCCTTTCCTAATACGTCAGTGCATCTTGTATAAAACCGCCATCCCTCGCTTCACATTTTTCATTATATTGTAACGATTCGTCGGAGGACATCCTAGATCCCAGGACCAGTGGAATAAGCCAGCGGCGATCACGATGTTTGAGGCGTCATTCTCTCCTCCTTGTCACAGATGAAGTAAAGCCTGTGGCGATGAGTACTTAGTCTAATAATCTTTGATAGGGTTTTAGTGATAGTTTTCACAATGTCCACAAGACATAGGTGGGAATGTCAGAGTTTCTGACTTGTTTTTATGTCTCCATAAGACACAGTCTTAAATACCTGGGCAATAACCAGATGCCCTATACTGTATGGCCATGTTCGGGCTAGTTTAAATCTTTGTATTCAGTATTGGTGGAAATCAGGTTATCTAAGGCTTTGTTCCATGACCTTGTTGGGTCTTTGACTGATACCAGTCTCTAAGCTTTCTATTGGTGTACTATACCTTTCTACGGTGATCAACTCTTGGGTAAACTACTAGTGCAGAGTAGTGGCCCACGAGGTATTGTTTATTTTGTCCGGTCCCCTTTTGGCATCATTTTAATTAGTTTATGTTTAAACTGTTTGTTGTTGTTATAGTCTCTGTTCATACTTGTGTTGTATTTAAATATACAATTGAAAGACCAGGAAGTACTTGTGAGGAATAGACCAGACATAGTATATTAATCTTTACAGCCTAGATTCCTGGTAGCTCACCATTAACTATTTGTAAATCTATAGTAGCACCTCTATGAACTTAAACTTTGTATTTCGTGTCTAAATATGGAGTTAACTCATGCTAGCTAGCTCATTTAACTGCCAACGTTGTAACTCTTTAAACTAGAACTTTCTGGAATTAGGCATCATTCCTTTTTGGTCAGAGTTTAGTAGCCGCGAGACTGGAGTGGTGTTATGTATTGTTTCCTAACCTTAAATTAATAATTGCTTCCAATTTAAATTGCCGTTGTGTTGAGGCTGACGCACATTCGTAGTAGAATGTGTGTTAGTTTTACTTGAACGAGTTACACTCTTTCATAATATAGACACAACCATAATTGTGTTGATTGCAGATCTAACCAAGGTGTTTCACACCTAACGCTCTCTCTTGGGATAACAATGTCTAAAGTAACTGATTTAATTTCCTTTCACAAACAAAGGAATGTTTTGTAAAATATATCGTCTAACCATTGGTAATTGTTTCTTCTTGTATGAATTTAAATAAACTGATTTGTTAAACTTGTATCTCTCTCTTATGCTTGTTCCTTCCCTTCCTTGTGTGTATACATTTTGTTGATGTATTCATAACTTTTTCTATCAGATAGAAGAAGCGGTGATACAGTGTTTTTAATTATTATTTTCAACTTTGAAAACTATTCTCTAATACAATGTGTATAGGCCTATATAATATATGTTAATTATTAGGTTTTATATCAGATTTAATTTAGATCTTTAAGAAATCAAACCATTCTGTTCAAAAAAGATTTTTAATATAAATCACGACCAATTAGGGTGGCTCTGTACATTCAAAGGTCCTTCATGATTGGCTGGAAACTAAATTAATACTTATTTCATTTTTACTGAAATATAGTGTTTATGTAAAAAAAACAATGTTGATGGTATAAACATATCTTATTGGTATAGCATAAATTTTTTCAGTTTTATAAAATACATACTATAGTTGAATTATAAACTGTATCATTTTTAACACTCTCAAAGTTCATAATTTGACTGAACTGTGTAAATGACGTTATCCCAGATTGATATGAAGATCTTTATTTCACCGCGTCTTGCTACCCACTAGGGCTATACGTATATACAGACTGTTTGGAAACTCATCTCCCAAACTGCACATATAGCTTGTTTGAACCAAAAGTAATACAAAATCCCTGTACACTTGCATCCGGAAAACTATGCTAATACCATTGTACTCAAAATGTCGACGTACAGCACTGGGATAGCATCACTATTCAAGCATGCGTGTACAACAGGTTGCATAGGAGTTAGGCACGCGGCACTACACACCTCGATATCATGGAGCACGGCACCAGAACATACCACAGATAATAGTAAACAACACACCATTCCATCTAGAAATGCAAATACGGTCTGGGGCTTATCATTAAGGGTACTACATCACAGAAAATGCTTGCCATTATTACATGTGGAGTGCCACTTGTCTAGCTCCTATGTAACTTGTACACACATGCTTGACAGATTTGCTATCCTGACAATATATGCTGAAACTTTGAACACTATTTAATGGTATTAGCACAGTTTTACTAATGCAACTGTACAGGAATGTTGTATTACTTTAGGCTCAAACAAGCTGTATGTGCAGTTTGGGATATGAGTTTCCAAACAACTTGTATATTAATTACGCTTATTGAGTAAGGATTAGGAAGGTAGAGTTGAGTAAAAATGTATCTGTATATATGTTGAGGAAGAGTGGGAAGGCATGTATAAAAAGTATCCTCATTATACCCAACAGAGATTCGAACCCCAATCTCTCCGTCATCTTTAGTTCAGTCAATTCTGAGAGTAATGCCTTAGACCATCTGACCAGCGAAGCAGGTTCAAATATAGTGACCAGATTTACGGTTGAATGATCGCATCAGTACCACGGCCCATCATAATAAAGAGCCATCCATTACTCTTTTGTGTGAAAAGCTCTTGTCTCAAGTAATATTGTTTACTCTTTGCAGGGTTGCCACAAGGGAGACGAGTTTGAAAACAATTGCTTCATTAATTCGTGACTTGGAAATGTTTGTTCTTTAAAACTAACTGACGCGTGAAGGTAATGTTTTTTAGCTCATTTCATTCGCATCAGGTTAGCTACATAAAGATTTGTCAAGGGACCCTCGTCAAGGTGAAAGAGTTTGTGTAATAGAAAAGGAAAGAAAAGGAAGCGCTGTCGGTCGATTGTTGTGGCGTGGGAGTCGTAATCAGGTTGTTATCGATTCTTCCACTCCCGGGGCGAGTCTTCTTAGGGCCCCATGGGCAAACAGTGTTGCCAACTTAGAGTTTGGCCAAACTAGGTGTGTGTATTAGTGATTTTACACGATCTAGAGCAGCGTTGCTTGACACATTTATGTCTGAATGTATAGTACAATAGTTATTCTAATAATAAAAAAATAACATGCACAAAAACAATAATTAAAGCCTGGATTTGTATGAATAGTAAGATATGTATGTAACTATGCACGATAAATGTAAAAATATGTACCATAATAATATTCAAAAACAGATTAACACACCTCAAACAATTTGGTGTGTGAAAAATCTTATAAGGAAAGCTATCTTTATATTATCTTCTGTGAATCTCTTACGTCTGTCACTGAATAATATTTATGTCCTTTCGACATCGCATGATGTCACAGGTGCATGTGAAAAACACCACAATTCTTCTTCGGTGAATTCCAATTATATTTCAGTTTTTTCACTTGACAATCTTTTGATAATTTGACAAACTGTTTTGTAAACAGGATTTTTATTTAATATCTGACCAAGCTTATCGAATGCAATTTTAGAATAACCGTGAGTTTTTGAAGACAATGTTACTGAAATATGATCCATCAGAGAGGGTGAGAACTGCAAGGAACTACTTCGAATCTCCAACTGTGTTGTAATTTCAGGTAATTTAGAGAAGCGGCTATAGATGTACCGGACATTTTCCTCGTTATCATATACAGAACAAACACACAAACACACACGCAGGCTAGTATTGTTTTGTTTTACACCCAATTGACTGCGGCGGTTGTATTAATTAATTAACAACCAACCTATTACAGAAAGAGGATAAGTACGATGGTTACGAGAAAAATATACATTTTTACCTAGATAATTTAAAATATGCATGCATAATCATTTCCCTGCGAAATATGCACTATCAAACGCCGACCGAATGTTATATTAAGGTGTGACTTAAAAAGTTTATCCTGTATGTATAGCTTTAGCTATGTGAAAAATAATATGCATTTTTCATAAGAATCCAGGTTCTAGCAATAATAATAATAATAATAGTGTTTATTTATCTGGTGAAACTAAAGCGTTTTTTAACCAAAGATTATGAACAACAAACATGACATTTTTTGGTAATGAAAACAAATAATATATGATTATTATAACTCTTAATAAAAAATATAATGAGTTAAAAAAAACTTTATTTGCGATTTTTATTTTTTTTAAATATAGGTTTTTTAAACTTGTACAGACTATTAAAAATACTTCTGAGGCTTCATTTTAAAATAGCTGTTTGACCCGTTCTTTGCACGGGTAAGAGGGTAAGCCGCAACAAAACTATGTAAAATTAGGAAGTTCAACATTCGGTGACAAACATTAAAAAAAAATAACCTTGAACCAATCAATGCCATTATTGTAATACATAAATTAAAATAAATTAAGCTTTTAAAAAATATTACCTAACACCTAAACTGACTGCACAAAGGAACGCGATGATTTCCTAGGCACGATAAATTTTTTCTATCGGTTTAGCAGTTTAGAGGCCACCCTTCCCTCCTCCCCCACATTTCATACATTTCTTGGGACCCTAGTGTTAACATCAACACTTTGCCAAATTTTTTGTTTTTTTGGGTGAACTTTTTACCAATTTACCAAATTAAAATTTTCTTCCACACTGAAAGGTAGCTTTTCTAATTTATTTGGAGGGATTTCAACTATTCTACCCTCTTCCCCCAACCCTTTTCGATCCCCGCGTAGTTTTGAAATTCTAAGACGATTTTTAAATTACATTTATTTAGACATAATTCTTTTATTTGGTAAGGTATATATACTCACATGCCAAATTTTCACTTTTATTACAAACTGAGAAGTGTTTTCTTTTATTAGTTTAATAAATTGTGAGCCCCTCACTTCATAAACCAATTTTGAAGTTTCATATATTCACTATTGTTTTATTTTTGTTTAACTGCTTGAATGTATTTAAATTTTATGATACACTTAAAATAGTTTTTTCTAATGGCATTTTACATTCCTAGCTCTCCTTCAACACAGATCAGATCTCTATTTTAGATTTTTGATTAATACTTTTCTAATTATCTGCGAAATTTCTATTATCTGCCATATCAAAGGATTGTGTTTTTTTTTTATAAGTTTTGAAATTTCTTCTGATCCCCCATTTCACCACCATCTTTCTGATTTTTAAATTTAAGTTTAAAAAATGTTTTGCTTTTAGGGTGTTCTCTTTACTATCTGGCCAAGTTTCAATTGTTATCACACCGATAAGTGGTTGACAAATTTAGTTGTTGAATTGTACAACCTTGACCCTTTCCCGCAACCCAATTCAAATTTTAAATCTTCTAACTCTTCTGGTTATTTAGATTTTTACCTTTGCATTTAGTAACATAATTTAAATTGTCTACTATACCAAGGAGTGTTTAATATTTTTGAAAACTTTGAAGGGAGCACTTTTCCATTTTCTGAACCTTAATTTTGAACTTTAAGAATGTTCAAAACTCCATTCCAGTTTAGGGTCATCCTTACAACTGTCTGACAAATTTGAATCTTCTGCCACACTGATAAATAGTTTATTATTTTAGGTGGAAATTTCGAAGCATTCCCTTTTCAACATTCCCCACTTATAAAAAGAGAATATATAGCACTAATTTTGATGTATAGACGAATTTAATTTTCTACCTACTCAAAAGGTTTTTTCCACTTATATACCATACCCCTCATTACCATCTTCAGAAGTTCCAATTTGATATTTAAAATGTCCAGACATTAATGACAATTTATAGACTCTATTTGTCCTTAAACTCGCTTGCCAATATTCAGTTTTATCTCACAAAGAGAAGTAATTGTTTTTATTAGTTTTGGAAATTTGCCCCCTCAGCGATGATATCAAATGTGGTCTGACTGACTAATAATGACAAAGAAAATATTGCTAACTGGATATACTCTACCTTTCCTAACGAATATTCCCTTTTCATGCTCATCATAGTCCTGGTACCTCCTCACGTGACACCCACACACTTTCCATCCCTCTTCACAAATCTAACTTCTACTATTTTTCTTTCGTTCCTGGAATATTCTTAACATAAATATTAATACAGTTGTCACTATAAAGTCCTTTCACCATAAGATTGATCAACCGCCACGAGTAGTCTCTTGATAACCTATGTGAGGTGAAATGTAAAGCTACAGAAGGAATAAAATTATTAATATATAATTATTATGTATAAAAAATCTATCTAATCTACATAGCTACTAAATTATTAATATCAAAATCTTTTTATTTTTAATTATATGAAGAGTACGGGGAGTGGAGGGAGGGAGGAGGAAAGTTGGAAAGTTTAATTTTAACTTAATTTGTATATGTTAGACCATAATGAGACCTCTCTAATACATTTTATAGTATAATTAAAAGAGGCCTGGATCATATTTGTATTAATTTTATTTTTAACATTTTCTGGGGTCTTTATGTGGTTTGAGATATAAAATATCTGGTTCTGGGAAATGTGTGTAATGTGACCTACCCCGTTTTCCCCTGTACCCTTAAAATGGTATGATTGTGTGTTCTAATTTTCTTTCTTTATATTCTCAATTAGTTTTTCTTTCCTCAATTATTTTATTATTTCTTTAAATGTACAACTATTCGAAGGGCTATGTGGTCAATAATGTTTTATTATTATTATTTTTATTATTATTTCTGTACATAAATTATAAATTAGTTTCTAATTTAACTTATAGCATATGATTATTAAGTGAACATATTAATTACTAAGCGGTAAAATGTAATAAAAGCACTTACTTTAATTTTGCCCAAATAAAGACTATATTATTATTATTATTATCATTATTATTAGTCTATTGAAAAGGTGACGCCTTAGACACCGAGGCCACCGATAAGGGTTTCACAACTCTTGTACGGCAACGGCAGACATTCGGGTCACAAGAATGTTTGTACCCACAGGGACAGTCTAGCTCTAAAGTAATGTTAGAGTTTGAAGAGTTGTAAACAGAACCTCCCTATCGGACTAGATACTTAAAAGTCCACAAGCAGAGTTGCCAACTAATGTTACCAGAATCCCACCAGAAATGTTTCAAAATTATATAACATTAGGCTGGATTGTAAAATATAGGGAGTAAGGTATTTTATAAAAGCAATTCATTGACCTCGGTGGCCTTGGGGTAGTGTGCTCACCTCATGACCCGATGTTTGTGGGTTCAAACCCGGCCTAGGTCGACTGATTTTTCCCAAGCTATAAAAATCCGTAGCATAACTTCGGAGAAGAAGTAAAGCCATCGGTACCATGTCGATTGTAGAATGTAAAAGAGCCCTAAAAGGTATGGTAAAATACCTTTGCAGCAAAACTCGTATGCTCTTTCACGACCGCTCTTAGAAATTTATTGTAGAAGGTAAAAGGAAATAACCACACTTCCTGAGCCCTCCATATGTATGGAATATTTACCAGATGGTGCAGGCAGCACTAATCAGCTGAACGGTTGAATGCATGCCCAGTTGTTGACTTAAGCAGAAGAAGAATTTGGCGTCAATAAATGCTAAAAAATTATGTTGAGCAGCTAAATCCGAGAGGTAAAATAAATACTATTTAAAATTATTATATTATACAATTCAACCTCTAAGGTGAGCGAATATTTAGTACCTCGAAGAATAATTTTAGACCCTACTTGAAAAGAGCAGCGGAGCCACTAAATGAGAACTAATCTGCCATTTACAAACACATCACTTAGATTAATTTAAATACAATACAATAACACAAAAAACACTTAAACATAGTGTATTTCTCCTGGGGAAAATGTATACCGTATTTAAAAATTAAAAAACCCAGCAAGCCCTTTTACTACTATTCTACTCGTCAGACGTCTACACTCAGGCGGGAAAAAACTAGATCTAGTGAGGAAAACCGGTAGGTTGGTAAAACTAACCGAAAGAGACAGCTTAAAGTAAGTCTCGGCCTGTTCCCCTCCCCGGGGACACACTCAGTTTGTGGTCGGCGCACGTTTACACACTCCACACTTTTCATTACATTCTCATCCGACTGGAACGGCGGGGACGTCTTCTGACTTCATTTTCCTTTCCCCTCATACGAGAATTAGTGCTACTCTGTTTATACTTTTACCGGGAAGTCGTTTTAGCAATGTATGAAGATGATTGCGACAAAATGGACTATTAAAAACGTTTTAGTAAGAAAAGTTCTATAGACCTCACTCAACTTTCTAGTCAAAGATCTATTCGTCAAATAACATCAACTTTCATAGATTTGGAGTTTTAACATTATTGTAAATATATTAAAATCTTGAATTATTAATAATACGTAGATAACGTACAAATTAGCAATATTTATATATATAAATGATTAGTACCCGTTCGGATTTTATGCATTTATGCTAATGTGTAATGGTAGGTTGATTATGAGATGAAATGAAGGACCTACAGTTTAACGTGGAATCCGAACCACGATGGAGGCCTGGTATATATATATATATATAATAGTATATTTATTATATATATAACTGTATAGTTATAATATAAATAATCTATATATTGTATATATTTATTACAAATACTACTGTATAGCTGTATTACTGTATATACATATATGTAGTATATTTATGATATATATAATTGTATAATTATTGTGTACATTATCTAAGTCATAATTCTCATCATAAGCTGTTTCCAGCCTGTGGGCGGGTCAGTTTAGTAAAATGCCTCAATCTACCTTTATCCTGCCATTACTCTTCCTCCTTTAATGTATTCCATTCATATCTTCCCACTTGAACACCTTCTGTTATCTACTTCCCTCATCTATTTCTTGGCCACCCCTGCAGTCTTTTTCCTACATACCTCATTTCCATTTTTTTTTCAGCATCCTCTCTTTTTTTTCTATTCCAATTACACGCCTATACCATCTCAGTTTTGCTTCCTCTACCATCTCATGTGCTCCTTATACCCCAACTCTTCCCGGATAACTTAATTCATAATCTTGTTTTTATGGACGTTATCTACGTACTATTACTATTTCAAGCTTTTAACATATTTACAATAATGGGGCAGGTACGAGGAAGGTAGAGAGCTCAAAATCTACGAGTTGATATTCTTTGACGAATAAATCTTTGACTTGAAAGTGGAGGGGAGTCTATAGAACTTTTCTTAATATAAATATATATATAATATATAGTATTTTTTTTAAGCATTTAGAATGCATTTTTTTTCGTGTAATAGGATATCAATTCACTGCTCACAAAATAACTTAAGATTGTGTTAACACTAAACCAAACTTTTAACAGGGAATGATTAATTTGTCTAGAAAAAAAGTATGAACACAAACCTACAAATAAAATTAAATCACGATACAACGGTAGGTTTGCAAAATATAAATATATTTCTGCAGTGAACATTGGCAAAACGTTGCTATATTGTTATTATTTTTATGATATAGGCAATGATTATTTATATGTAAAACAACATCTGAAAAATATGACATGACATATGAGTATATAAAAATACACTTAACAACTATTGTTAACTGTCAAATACCTTTCATCTTAGCATAATCCTGCAGTAACAATATCAACACCAAACTTTAAAAAAAACACTTTAGGCAAAGGCAACCACCCTAAGTGGGACGTTTTTGAACCACAGCATAGTTTTAATATTAAATTAATATTATAATAATAATACATTTTCTTTGATTAATTTGCTACCTATATTAATAAAATGAATAGTGTGTCTGTCTGTCTACCATGAGCACTGTGCGATATTTACCGCATGCAGAGGGCTGAAATTAAAAAATTATTAGCCCTTGTGCACGAACATCAAATTAGGATTTTATTTTTTAAAGTTAACCTAAGATTGGGTTGGAATAAATAAAATAAATAGTTTTTTATGTATGTCTAAAGCAAATAAAGACGCTTTCAAGAGTAATCACGAGTATTTCTCCTAGATTATAATAAGATAATAAAAAAAACTTCTTATGATCATTTGTAATTCTGTTACAAATCTGTTGCTATTGGTTGCTAATGGTTTAAATTAAATAAAACACCAAGAATCGTGTTTACTCAGAAAATATTTGGTGTTTGTAATGTCCTTTTATTATATTTCAACGTCATTTTATAAACAATATTATATTGAACTAATGTGAGCTGTCAGTTTTTAAAATCTAAAATTCTATGGAACTAGTCCACTGAATCATACCCGTAACATTAAACATAAATTAAATTATAGTAATATCGCACACATTGGCCTAAACAAAAATAATTTTTCTAAAACACCAATTATTGAGATATAAACCAGAGATTGACCAATATGTATAAGGACAGCAACTTTATAAGCACCCGTTAATATGAGTGGATTTAAATTGTAAGATTAACGTGCCGATCATTTAGCTGTATATTACTACTTTTATAATCCGTTGTGCGCGTTTTTATGCTTATAATAAGCACAGGTTTTAAGGGTGTTACCTAAAAACCTTATATTTAAATTATATATAGTTCTTATAAAAATTTGAAAATAGCACATTTCCAACGACATTTCACGTAAAACGTCACAGTTATAAGATCAAAGTAAATGACTATAAATATATATGTAGCCATCCTCAAACAAATAAAGATATATTTTGATAATGTCATAGTTTAATATTTTAAAGCAACTGATTATTTTTAGTGGTTTTAAAGTTTTAAAGTTTCAAAGTTTACCTTCTCATAAGATTTAATACAATGAGATATTTTACCCCAAGTATTTGGCCCACTTAACTTTTTTATATAAAACATCCCGGCAAAGATTTATCTGATTACCAAACCCTTCCTTCACCTCTGACAAGACATCTTGTGAATGTGGGGAATGCCAGGCCTCCTCACCCTACCATTACACATTAGCGTAAGTGCGTATAACCCGAACGGGTAGTAAGACGCGGTGCTAATAATAATAATAATATATAAAACATCAAATATACATTAATTTTTTAGGGTATATAAAAAAAAGTTTTTCCACACCTTAGGATCCATGCTGGTATTCTGAAATTAGAAGGTAAAAATGTAGGCTATAGTTGGGTCTAACAATCTATGGTTGGAAGTTTACCAGTGCAAATAAAGGTTCAATCTAATGGTTATGGAGGGGTAGTAGTAAATTAGTGGACCCTCATTAACAGGGAAGGCAATAAGAAAATCACAACTCTAAACATATCCGAAAAACTAGCCCTATCGCACCCATCCAGACAAGATTCGAACCTCAACATCTCCATAATCGGAAAACAGGACTATCACAAACCTCATGCCTTAACTAAGTATTCCGCAAACTTTTTATGTTCCCGGCCCAATAACAAGTCTTATTATTATTATTATTATTATTATTATTATTTTGTGGCACACTGTTTTGTTTTGGGTATGCACTGTGACAACCTTAAGAGCCCAGGAAGCGTAGTTAAACAACAGTCAAGAAGTCACAAGAGAAAAAATTTTTTTTATTAAAACATTAGATAATTATCAAAGAGATGATGATACGTCATATAGTATATAAACATAGCTTAAATTGAACCAATTTGACGTCTGGCGTAAAAGGTAACATTTCAGACTTTTTTAAAAAAATATCTGCAACCAATTTACAATAAATACATAGCCTAATAAAAACCATCTAAGGTTAAGATTCTAAGTCCCAGATTCTATATCTAGTTCATTTCTTTAAATACCAATAACAGCTAGGTGACCCATACCTATAAGGTAGAAGACCTTGAATTAAAGGTATGTCATACCTATATTCAACCATTCATAAGAATGTTTCACTAGAAGTGAATTTAAAATTAAATTGGATACAATCTATTTTTCTTTTTTATATATTAAGGTGGTAAGCATCAAACCATAGCTACCAACTATAAATATCAATATGAATGTGTTAATAGCCTATACCCCTATTTAAGTAGGATATTTAAATTTAATACTAATTATATAATCATAAACACCGTGAAAGTAAACTTAGTGTTTCAATGAATGAAAATTTAATTTACTCTTGATAATACTCGACGTAAAGCATATTACAAAATAACAAGGTAAAAGAATTTAATATAAATGCATATATATTTCAACAAAGTGCCGTTTAAGCATATAAAAAAAAACAATGCAAGATTTTTTTTATCTAGATGCGTATATATATATAAGCCTTTCAAGCATATACAAGCTATCGTACCAACGCCCTAGAAACTTGCCAAAGCAGTGCAACTAAATAACAGCAAGAGCGCGCCTCAAACATAATAAATCCTAATCCAAATCATGGTTCCTGAAGAACTTAATCATTATTAATCCGTGGCATATCCACGTTTTAAAACAAAAACAAAAAAACATTTGGAAAACAAGAAAAGAGTGCCCCCTTCCCCACCCCCACCCACCCATAATTTTATCAGATTAGAATTTTGAATAATAAAGCCAACCTAAGCTTAAATCGGCACTCTCACCTTTGTGTATGCCAGTGCTACAATGAGTACCGTAGTGAAAGATACAAGCCATTATGTAGTTAACACAAACGTAAACATGTCTCCAGAAAGGGGGAACAGGGGCGGAAAATAACTAACCATAAAAGGAAACAAGCAGCGCTCAGGTGGTGATGGCGGTGACTCTGGGAACAACCGGAAGCATTGAGAGACGTCTAGGCCATGAACCGGAAACTTCTCTGGTCAAGTGTCGAACTTGTTTCTTATGGGCGCGGCTTCAATCACGAGCGGTACGTGGGGTCAAACCTCGTTTTAGTCCATGGTGGAAAGTCGAAGGGAGAAGGTGCCGTGACGTGTGCTCTAGTATGCTGTGATCAACAAGCCAGGTGGTGAGTGTGGTCCCATTATACTGGGTATTATACAGTCGATTGTTCTTCGTTCTTGTAACATCGTTACAGCACTTTGGCAGCAAAATATTGGTTAAGATTTACGGTAAATCAGAATTAGGAAAGTATACACAATTTTATTTCCTGAAGTAACCTCAATTATTATAAGATTAAAGGTTTAAGTTCATGTCTGTCCCCGCTTTTTTAACACTTCGATATATTTCGTTTCAAACCATCAGTAATATGGTTAAACCATAACTTTAACTTCACACGAAAACTTTTGGTTTTGTCAGCTCTATTAAAAATATTAGTAAGTGCAAGTAGGTAGAAAAATGTGGATGACGTACGACTGCATATCGTACCAACTTTATCCGTGTTCTTATTGGACGGTGATGCGTGGCCCTCTAGGCTGTGACCGCACAGCACACCTAATTCGCCGCTGCGGTACAATGTTTGTGGAACACTATCTTAGTCCATTGGCTACTGATGCTGATGTTAAATTGTCTATCATCATCTTCATCTTCGTCATCATTTTGAGACCACGAACCATGTAGAACAGGCGCCATCCTCACAACTAAACTCCATCACATCTTATTAGAATATTTAATACAAGTTCTTTTAACAATTAAGTTTAAGTAGTAGGATGTTAGGAACAAATAACAGAAAGTGTGCAAGTGAAAGAAGAGGAATTGAAGCAATTAAAGGAGGAAGAATGTTGGAAGAATGGAGGAATAATTATGGAAGAATGGAGGAAGAATGATGAAAGAATATAGGAATATGGAAGCGTACTGACCTGGCCACAGGCTGGAAACAGTTGATTATGATTATGATGATGATGAGTAGATATGAGTAAAGTACCTCAGAGTAAATTCACCATAATTATTCTGGAGAAAGCATAGTAAATCCAAAAATGAAAGCCACATTTGGAAAATAAATACCAGTGTTACCGGTTGGGGAGTCAATCCCGACCGTGAACGAGAATTACGTTCAATGCAAATATAACACTTTTAGCTGTTCAGCCACCAATAATAAAAATATATAACTTATACATATATATTTTGTAATGATATTGAATTATTCATCCCAATATATTATTATTCGCATTTGCATTCAAAATCATGACACTATAAATGAGAGCGGGTAGTAAGATTTATTTGTTTTAAGTTGTTAACCTGCAAGGTATGGCCACATCTTTCTACGTCTCTGTTTAAAAAGACAACGCAGTTTGGTCAACAGAGACGCACCAGGATGACCACACCTCTTTTTTCTAGGAAGCTTCGAGAAGGAAATGTCACGTGATATACCCCTTCAGGGTGCGCTTCTCCTCACTTTCCTTCCTGACGAGGAGCCGAGTAGGTAAAGTCTATATAAATCTTAATCCGTGTTTTTACTGGAATATAAATCTCGCATGTCGGAAATTGTCGTGTATATGACATAATAGTCGGGCATTTAAATTAAAGTCAATGACGTGTGAAATATCGAGCAAAAACTGTTAATCTATTCATAATATAAACTATAAAATATTAGGTCTTTTAATTTATAAAATAAGATACCATTCCTTTTTAATTATTGTAAATACAGGATAACAAATTTGTACCCAATTTAATCAAGATAGCAAATGTCACCTTAATGGTGGTGAATAAACATTAATATATCACACTATTTTTTTTTAAACTTTACAATAAATATGCATATTGATACATAAAGTAGGAGTTTACTAATATAATTCTAGACTATAGTGTTCCGATTTAAAAGTTTCAGCGTAGCTTCGATTAATTAATTACATTTATAAATTGTGTTTTCACTACATACCCTGTATCTATACAATCCAATTAATATAGTCCTTAATGGCAAGAAAGTTTAGATTTCCCTCTTGATGTTTATTCATGTTTGTTCTCTATTGTTAAAAGTTTGAACTCAAAGGTTTGGACGTTCTATGTTGAATACATACTCTAGGAAATGTCCTATTTTCATTACAAGTATAATGTTGGTAATGTGATTAAAGTGATGGTAACTTTTAACTTTAATCTCTAAGGATAGTGTTTTACTTAAATTACTTACCTTTAGGATTTGATGAGTGAAAATAAGAATTTGACTTACTTAATATATAGCGTTAATAACTCGAAAGTTCATTTCCACTTACAAAAGTACGCCATCTATCCTTGTATTAAGCTATTTCTATCCAGTCCACCTCATTACACCCAATCTCTTTAATGTACATTCTAATAGTATCCTTCTGTCTGTGTCTAGGTCCTCATAATGGTATCCTCCCATTGGGGTTTCCAGTTAATAACCTGAACAAGGTTCTAGAATCTCCATTTGTGCTGAATGCCCCGACCATCGTAATCTACTATACTTGGTTATCCCAACAATGTATTGTTATAAGTACAGTATACGTAACTCATCCTTATGTAAACTCCTCCACTCCTCAGTACTATTATCCCGTTTTTGGATTGAACGTCTTCCTAAGCACCTTGTTTTCGAACATCCTAACTTTTGATTATTATTATTTATTAATTTTTGCATGTAAGGTAAGAGACCACGTTTCACACTCTTAGAGAAGAACTGGTAGAATTAATGGTTCTGTATATTCTGAGTTTTACATTTCTTGAAACCAAGCGAGTTGTCAACAATTTTGACCGAGTGATATAATGCATTTCCTGGCTGATTTATCTTCCCAGTTCCATTTTAATATTAATATTGCTGATTAAAATTGCTATTAAATATTTAAACTCATTAACCCTGTCAAATGATAAGTTGTTCGAGGTAATCTCTAAATTACCGACCCCAATCTGGGTTATTTGTGTGATCATATACCTATAATCTATGTTCCCTAATATCTGCATTGTAATGTTTAATGTAAACCCTTCCCCACTCTATTGCATAACCCTAATCACATTGTCTAACGCTGGATTAAGTGATGAGTAAAAATCCTCTCCTGGTTCCAGAAACCCCTTATGTGTTTCCATAGTATCTGATAAGTGACATCCCCTTACCTCAATTAAGCTTGACAAGTTTCTTTGGCATAAGAAACTCAACTAAAATTTAATAAAATTAGTTTCTTCAAACTGAATCAAAGGACTTTTTAAAATCTATCAAATGAAATTCTAAACAAACCAAAATAGATAATTCAATTGATTAATAGCCAGAATTTGATTGCATTTGAAAGATATTTTTAAATCAGGAAAGTCAATCAATCTAAAGTTCAATTCTTTTGAAAGATGAAAGGAGGCTATTGATCTCGTATTTTCAACTTAGGTCTCATTTTATAGAGCTCTGGATGAAGGTGAATTATTTAAGTCAAATTATCGGCTTTAACTGAATTTTTTTTTTATAAATAATATGCTATGCTATACGAGCTTGGTGACAATTTTACTTTAAAACAAGTATCGGGCACGGTGATATTTTACCCAACCAACACGCAACACGTGTTACATTACGACGTCATAACCCACCAGCACTTCACACATGCTACTCGTTACATGACGTGGTACCATTTCATTCTATCATAACTCTCCTAACTCTACACGTGTCACATGACGTGGCAACATTCCATCCAACAAACACTCCACACTTGGCATGTGGCATTATGCGCGTGTTAAAAGACGTGGTAGCATCACCACTACCAGCACTACAAAACTGATACAAAGCGTGGTGACGTTTCATTCCACTGACACTACGCACGATTCACAAGGCGTGGTGACAATTCATTCCACTAACACTACTCAAGTCTCACCAGGCGTGGTGACATTTCATCCCACCAACACTACGCACGTGTCACAAAGCATGTTGACATTTCATTCCACTAACACTACGCACGTCTCACAAGGCGTGGTGACATTTCATCCCACCAACACTACGCACGTGTCACAAAGCATGGTGACATTTCATTCCATCAGCACTGCGCACACTCAAGGTCGTCAGACCTCGTATAAAGGCGCCAGAACGCTTGGCTCCACAATAATGTTCCACTCATCCTCACGCGCCGGGAGGGAGCGATTGGACGTCGCTACAGTCGTTAGGTGGGATTTTTCTACTTGATTTGCTGGGGGCTGAGTTCACTGTTTAACCGGGATTCCCGGTGACATAAAGAACACATTGATTACTGGGATGAAGAAGGGGTAAACGAGATAGCTTTAAGAGCCTTTCAATCGTAAACTTGAGGGCCAGTACTTACTATAATGCAAGGTCAAATTACTCCCATTGGTGAGCACATGGGATAAGGTGTCAACTTCATCTAGCCTGATTTGCCAGTTACACGTTGGTCAGGGTTCGAATTCTGCCTGATATAAGGTTAAGGTGTTTTTTCCACTTTCCCTCTTTGCCATTGCGGGTACATTTCCTTTAATTATTCGTTCACCTCTGACAAGACATCTTGTTAATGTGGGGAATGCCAGGCCTCCACCGTGGTTCGGACTCCACGTTAAACTGTAGGTCCTCCATTTCATCTCACAATCACCCTACCTATCTCACAATCACCCTACCATTACACATTAGCGTAAGTGCGTATAACCCGAACAGGTAGTAAGACGTGGTGCTAATAATAATAATTATTATTATTATTATTTGTTACTCATTTTTATCCAACTATTTTAAGCATATGACTAGCCCAAACTGTTTGTAAGACACATTGCATAGACCAGACTAGGAAACGACTTTGTGTAAAAGTAACTTTGCTTACGGCTAGAGTCAAACTTGGCCCCTGTCAGTGTGCACGCTGACAAAGGTGTTAGTCTAGTCTTGGATTGTCCTCCACTAACGGAGTGGTAAGAGTTCAATTCTTGTCCGAATGTTCTATAGGTTCTTTTTATATGGTCTTCAACTAATTTCCACTCAACTGCTAGTACATTTCCTCTTAAATTTGACTTTACTTATATATTTTCTGTTAGTGTAACGCATTTGTGGTCTAGTGGTGAGAGTTCCTGGCTACTGGTCTTGAAATCTTCAGTTTGATTCACAGAATTTCCAGATTCCTCAGTGTAGCAGTGGGTTTGGAACGGGGTCAACTCAGCCTCTTGAGGAAAATAAGAGGAGCTCCTCGAATAAAGAAGAAGCGACTTTGGTATAGAAAGCTGAGATGTATGACGGGAAAGATCGTTATACAGACCACATTACACCCTCTATCTGAGGGACCCTTTCCATAAGACCAAAACATTCGGATCTACTATGATTAATAATATTAGGAAGTTTTAATTTTATATATTCGAAGAGATTCTTTATACACTCAAAATTATATGTTCTTCTATTCTTGAACATGGATGATAAGGAGTCGACTACATGATAGCTGACGTGCATTATAGACATTCAGTTGTTCTCCCGATATATTATCGATGGATTTTTATTTTAAAATGTCATTTACTCACTTTCATAAATCAAAGCCTATTTTTTTTTATAAGAAAGGTGCTCATTTTCAAAGACGTTTTACAATAATGGTAATGGTTCTGTGTGATTTCTTATGTGTAAGTCACTCTTGAATATAAAAATTTGCGTTTCAGTAGTCATTTTAGGTGCTACTCTCACAATAGAATAGACTGCCAATGACGGGGAGAACCTGGTTCGATCCCGGTCTAGTAAACCTAGGGTCGTATTCCTAAATTGCTTCCCACTCTCTATCTCTCTCACTCCACTTAAATGCTTGTAAACTTCCTCTAAATTCAGCCTTCCTCATTGTCAGTCTTCCTCATTCCCCATTAGCGTGCATAAACATATGGCCTGAATGGATATTAGGACGCGGTGCTAAAATAAATTAAAAAACTTTCTGGATGTGAAAACTCATATTAAATGGAAATTCAAGAATAAATGAATATAAAACCTTGAAGAATTGTTATTTTTCCCTGGTATGCCCCGTAGGAGTTCTCGACAGACCTGGTCCCTTTCAACCATAGCTACTCTACTTGGGAATTTTTTTTGTGTCACAAGAGGTTACATTCCCATAAAGTATACATCAATGTATGTAATGTATTTCCTTCAAGTAGGTGGAGCCCTTGGTCAAAAACACAGTTACAATACATGTGAACTATTTAACTCTTTGTTGAGAGTTCAGTCACACAATCCTCAAAGAAGGAGTCGAGTCAGAAACCCAATGCATTTATTTTGTTTCTTTTATAAAGCTTAGCTATCGTAAATTGGGCTGTAAACGTTATCCTGAAATATATGGTGTCATCAAACAGGAGACTTGCTAAAAATTAAAATTGGTTAAACGACAAAACTGAGGCAAGCAAATATGTGAATAAAAAATAACTTAGAGTTATTTTAGTGATTGAATTATTTTATTACGATGTTAATAGATTTGATTAGTTTTAATTAGAATATATCAACTTTTCAGACTCAATAATTATGTTTCTTAAGGGGGTTTATTCTATCACAATGCCCTTTAAATCTGGTCATAATCTTACTATTTGCATGTAATTAAATAGTTTTTAATGGGACATTTAACATTCAATTTATAAACATACAGGTTATGATATAAATCTGACACTTTATCTCAGTCGATAGCGTGTCTGCCTACTGAGATAAGGGTCCTGGGTTCGATTCTGTCATGGCCAAAATAAAGTATGATTGGTAAACTATAGCTTTACCCTCTCTCATTGATAAATTAACGGCCGGGGACAGGATTTTGTGCCTGTCCTAGTCTTAAGTTAGATTAAAAGGTATATTAAGCTAAAGCAGATATAGCTAGACGGTAGTGGAAAAATATATGACTTTAATAAAAAACTGACCCAGGTCATAAAGGATGTAAAGTAAAGGCTATAGTATCAACGAATGACTTGCAGGTTGCTAACAACCTTGGACGCAGGGTACTTCAGACACAACACCAGCACCTAGATAGCCACTAAACAAACATACACGTCCTACCGCCTAATTTAGACGATAACGCACCTGTGGATTGAACTTAGGTTTCCAGATTCGATTTTCGGTATGGCCGGAAAATGTATCATTGCTGAAATTGGGGTTGGTGGAGGAAGATGTTTGACTACTGAACCACATATTTTTAGATGTTACGTTTGTTATGCACATTATTTATGAGAATGTGTGTGAAAAACTGTGGTAATAGTATGCGAATGATTTTAGGGGGTAAATGATACACCACTGAGTTTTATAAATCATAGAATATGTTTTGCTAAAAGTAAGTCTGATTAACAAACCAACGCAAATCTTTGCGGGCTGTCCTGAACTTTCATAAACATATTTTTCCTTCTGTCAAGGATTTGTTTACTTTACCACCGAATCTTTATTAAAATTTAGAATTACAAGACAATATCCTTTGTTACTCGCGTCAATGGTCCAATGGTCTAAGACGTCACTCTCATGTTAGGCTGACATGTTAATTAATAAAAGGGATATCGGGGTTGGAAACCTTGTCGGGTTTACTGAGGATCATCTTTTCAGTGTTTTTTTTTCTATTCCTCTTCCACACAAATGTCAGTATATTAACTCTAAAATGTTTCTTTCCTCATCCCGACCCCATTAGAATACGTATCATATATCTGTATAACCTAGACATGTAACAAGACGCGTTGATTAAAAACGTGTTCTTATTTTTTTAAAGAAGAGCTGAAGGGTGCTGCTAGTGTTAAAGGAACACAAGATTTACTCTGACTTTTCCAAGAAGTTGAGTGAGGAGACGAAGGGCTGGTTTGGCTCACAGTCTTGGTGTAAAGGATAATGCAAAAATGGTACTTGGGAACGTTTTCATCACCCCAAGCATTAGATTTATCTCACTTTTTACAAACAAATATTAGTGATGTGAAATATATTTCACAAACTCTTTTATATACAGTATATTGATGCAGTAGGTAAGCATTTGAACTAAGCATTTTATGATTAAAAGATGAGCTTTGGAAGACACCTCAATTGGACCCTCCTGAACCTTTCTGACATTTCCTGAACATTTATTCTGACCCTGAAAGTTCAATATGGTGGTCAATTAAAGATGGCGTCAAATGTATTCCTAAAATTTGTTATATCTCAGCTTCTAATTATTCGATTTACATTTTTATTTATTTAAATAAAAGATATTTGTTTGTGTTTTATTTAAAATGTGAATGTTTTGCTCATATCTCCCATAAATATTTGGATACTTCCAATATTAAAGTAAATTTGAAATTTTTCAAAAATTGTTTTAACAATTATTATTTTGTTTAAAATTGATGTCTGGGGTGTATTTGACATGACAGATAAAATTGTGTACATATTTTTTGGCAGAATAATCACTTAAGGGTAGTTTATTAACGACTTATTTTTTGCAAAATAAATGTTTATAAAAAATTGCTCTTAGATTTTGTTTAGAATATATATCATAGTAGGTTTTACATAGTGAAAAGCACTAAATAATATTGTTTTTGAAAGAAAAATTGATTAATAGGTAGTTTAAAAATATAATTATTACTTTTTAGATATAAACTTTTTTGAAAATGCGTTTTAAGTTTTTGTTAAAATTGGACAGCAATAGAGTGTTTGGCATGATAAATAGCAAGGGCGTAAAAAGATTGGGGTCGTGAGAGTCCGCCACCCCCTCGCCCCCCTTTGAATTTGATGTACTGTCCATGCATGGTCACACATAGAATACAGATTGAGGACAAACATTTAGATATTATTGAAAATACTTTATCATTCGGTAGAGTTCATGAGTTTGAATGCTTAGACACAATTTTAACTAGAAATAACAATACTAATGTAAATTAGAAA
Organism: Timema douglasi; assembly: GCA_901482245.1. Classification (NCBI taxonomy): domain Eukaryota; kingdom Metazoa; phylum Arthropoda; class Insecta; order Phasmatodea; family Timematidae; genus Timema; species Timema douglasi. The sequence goes on along the minus strand of CABEEJ010000007.1, from coordinate 97,583 downwards.
AATAATATAATCGATAAATGTATATTACTACTCGGCCAATGGGTTGTTAATAGTTTGCCTATTGTCAAGAAATTAAAAAAATAAACAGATCGTACAAAACAATAGTTTTAACAGTTGTTCTATCTGGTTGTAAAACATAGTATTTTAACTTTCATGACGATAAAAAATTCAAGATGTTGAGAAACAAAGTAATTAGGAAAATATTTGGTCCATAAAGGGATGAAGGCAATAGATACTGGGCAAAGTTAAGTAATTTAGTTATATACCTTGTAATTATCATCGGACATTGTTAGTACAGTAAGATCTCGTAGGTTACGGTGTGTAGGACATACAGCGCGAATGGAAGAAAATAGTGCCTCATTCAAGGTAATGACTGGAAACCCCAATGGGAAGACCTAGACGTAGATGAGAGGATATCATTAGAATGGACCTGAAATAAATAGGACTATGTATAAAACTAGCTCAAGATAGGGATGGATATTGTAGGTGTGTCAGTGAACTTTGGAGTTCATAATGCCATAGAATAGGTAAGTAGGTCGAAATATTTAAGAAAATCTACATTAAAAGGAAGTACAGTATAATATTTTAAAAAATTACTTCACTAGTCTTAATGATTCATTGTTATATCTTTTTGTTTTCGACCAACACATTTTATATGTGTATTTCTTGTTTTTAGACCACTCGATCACAATTGATTGGAAAAATAAATAATGAACACACCCGCTTCTGTTGCTTTATGATCTATACTTAACGTGACCAGATCGGTTCTTCCCTAAAGCGGGACATGTTTATACCAGGGTGATATAGTCGGTATGGAAGACCTCTCCGGTGAGGCTAAGGAGCCCCCTTCCCCATCCCATTTTTTTAATATTAAGCCTAAAGAGTCGTGTTTTGAGGCCATCCTGGACCCATGCAAATAAAATATAAGTTAAAAGTTTCACATTTACCTCAAGTTCAGAAGTTGCTCTTTTGTAGTAATTTGTTTAAAACAAGTAAAAAGCAAAGCCTACGTAAGCCTAAGCTTTGGGAGTTTGGGGGGGTGTTTGGGATTGAAAACGTATGGACAGTTAATTTAGATGTTTATTTTTACAATTAATTTGCCGTTGTTATTCAAACAAACCTCTCATCAAACATACAAGTAAATAGGAAATAAAGCTTTTTATTTATTTACTCTGTAAATTTTATCATCTAAATTCTAAGTGTATATTTCTGTGTTTCCTACAGATTGTCATACTCATACTTTGTAATTTAACTTATTTGTTTTAACAATGCTGGTGAGGACCACAGCATTGAATAAAAGTTCTGGCAACTTAAGTCAAAATTAATTTTTGTCCCTAATATGGACCTTAAAACTCTCACCCTAAGTTGGGTCTTCTCCGATGTCCACACTTTTGTCATTGCATAAAAAAACTCTCAACTTTTTCATTTCTTCCTGGCAGTGCTAGTACATATTCTGCGATTTTACTGATGTGCTGGTGATTTATGGAGTTTTCTCTCAAATGTTTAAGCAGTTCAAGCCACCGTTTATCAAATTCTAATTTGTTCTCATTCCACACTGAAATATGGCTCTCAATATATTTATTTACACAAGTCATTTGATCAAAAAGCTCTGTATCAAAAGACGCACCGAAGTGTTTTTTTAACGATAAGATAGTCTACTGCAAGTTGAACATCGGACCAATCTGGAGTTTTTTCACAGTTGCCCATTCAAACATTTCCAAGTCCTCGAAATTCGTGGTCCACTGCTCTAAATATTGTAATGATGTCTCGTAAAATGTTACAGTAGTCTTGGTAAAATCTTCTTTTTCAGGTCCTGAACAGTAGTTTGTTATTAAGTTGCGCAGTACATGAACAATAAATCTAGTACTAATCCTATTTTGAAGGTTCTCTTTAATTTTTTTATTTCTGCAGTAGCCTTGATGACAGAAACATTCTGACCTTCCACTTTTAAAAATGAGTTTAGGAATGTAACTGATTTGCTGTGTATGATATAGAAACACATTTCTGAATTTTCATCTTCAAAAAATGTCTTCAAAACCACGGGACATTTAGGTTGACCCAGAACGTATTCCTGAAGTGGCATATGTAAATTTAAAATTCTTTCAACAGCAGGCATTACCGTTAGCTATCGTGTATTGCTGTACCCCAAAAGTTTCTAGTACTCAATATCGATGGTGTCACAATTTTTTTTTAATTTTTCCACCCTTACCGTGTAGATATAGAAGTGTGAATATATGTTCACAACCGCTACTTCTACATCTACTGGCAAACAATCAGACGCACTTAATATAGCGTTATGTATAATTTGCGAAGCACACCTAATATCCACAATATCTCTTTGAAAAAAAGTTTCCAGTTTGCGATAAACATTCTCTGTTCCTTTACTTCCTGCTCCACCAAACATACAGTTTGTGTTTTCCCCACTGAAAGAAATTATTTTGTTTGTTAGATTATGTTTTTGCAACTAATCCTTTAAATAACTGACAATAATTTTGGAAGTTTCCCCAGGCTGAGAAAGTTCAATATTTTTACTTTCACCCCATCAAACTTATCAAAATATTTCACAAACACAGATAATATTTTTTGTGACCTGTGGTTATATGCGTCTGTCATTAAGGAAACATAATTTACATTTTCCAACCCCCTTTTAAGTTGTAAATCAGTCAATGGTGCAAACACTTGAGTTACAAAGGCTTGCGATTATGTTCTGGCACAATGAAACTTTGGTTCGAAGCACATTCATTGAAACGAAGGCTGTGATTTTCTCGTACAGTGTGATAGGCCTCGACACCTCGGTTAGCAGAAACTTCGATATCTTTCTTGGATAGCACATTACTTTTGAAAAACAAATAAATCTATTTACTAGAACAAGCGGCCTGGTCTGAAGCTACTTGCTTCTGAGATTTTAAATGTTTTTTCACATCATAGTAACCTCTGTGCGAAAAACTAAACTCAGTACGACATTTTTCACAGACGATATCATTACTGTTCGCTTCACTTTTAAGTTTTATGAACGGATATTTAGCCCATAAGTCAGCGTTGAAAGAGCACTTGCTGTGGACACATTGTTGTGGTACGGGGGAGGGGGACTCGCGTCATCTAGACTGGACTGATAGGCACTGGGCTGGCGCACTGAGCGTCAAGACGAGTCATAACGTTTTTATTAATTTTACTTAGTTCATAAAATGTGACTACCCTCCAAAGCAGGACAAGTGTGCATCCCATGGAAAATCTTGAGGACAGTGGGACATATTTTCTCAAAGAGGGACGCCTAGTCACGTTATCTATACTCTGTGACTATGGCATCATTCTTGCAATAGACTGGACAACCGATAATGTGGATATCGTGGTTCGATTCCCAATTGCATGCACTAAGGGTGGTTTTTCCTAAATAGTTTTTCCCCATTTCTACCGCAAATTCGGGTACACTACCTTTAAATTAAACCTTCCTTATCTCTAATGCATCAACGTAATTAGTACATAGGCGTGTAGCCCGAACAGGTAGTAATATGGAGTTATAAAAAAATTATGTACATTAAAAAAAATTATTAGAAAAATAGTGTGTTTACTTTTTTTAAATGTGTATGCTACTACCAACTGTTTCCTTTCTGTTACACAAAACTTTGGAGGAGTAGAGAACATAATATAAAACTCCGGCTCAGCTGTTTCCGTTACATATACGAGCTCAAACAACTTCCTGTAAACAACACGTCAGCATGTGTCGCCATCACACACTTCAGTGACGATAACATACGAGCAACCCAAGCAAATACAAGCTATCTGTCGAATGGGGCTCGTGTAGTTCATTGCACCAAGTCAAGCTCCCTAGTCTGGTTTGGGTAAGGCTAGGTTTTGAAACCTGTCAAGGTGTACTCAGGTGCTTTATGTAAGATATTTTTCCAGTCTCCTGAATTATATCTCCCTCATATTTGTATCTCAAGCGTAATTTAAATATACGGACAGCCCGTGGAGGTAGTGAAACGCGATTTGAAACCTACATTAATTCTTCAGAGAATGAAGCAAACCGAGCTTCATGTTTGATCTTCTTTATAAGGGAGGGTGCACATTGAGAGTTGGTCAACGTACAGTTCGATTTTCATAGGAAGAGCCTTTTAGAAAATACAAATATATGTTTTTAATGTTAAAATTGAGACCTTTTTAAAAGTTTATTATAGTTATTTGGTAGGTATTGATAATATTGATAATATTGATAATAACACTGCGGGCCACTTGTCATCACACACCCGGCCATCACGACCTTCCTTCGAATACTGAGGCGTACCCGCTGAAAAACATCACGCCAATTCTGCTTGCCCAAAGACCATAAGAAGAAAAGAAGTAACACTCCACCAAGTTTACGAGCGAGCGTCTACTGGCTCCGAGAGGCTCCTAGAACCTTCTCCACCCTATCTACGTTCTTTGGCCCCCCCTACTCACCATGTGATGCAAGCTGTGTTTTGTGCGTATAAAAGATCAACCCTGTGAATTGTGAGCCACTCTTGGGCTGGCGGTGAAGGTCGCTTGAATTGGTGATGGCGACGAACTACAATGTAAGCTAAATTCCTTTTGGGTTAAATGTCTGACTTTTCAAAATTCCTTTTAGGCACTTCGATTAGTATTACTTGGAAATATCTTAAAAGTTTTAAACTTGCTTTAATTGACATTTCAAGCTATGTCTGCGTATAAACAAAAACTTTACTCTTGGCTGAATGCATAACATATCTGGACTTGAGACTTTTCTCTAACTATTGGGATATTTTTGTGTATGGTTTACTATTTTACCGTCGTATTAATGTTAAAGATAAATGGGTTGGGATGCCTGACACTTTGGACTTTATATTTTGGGCGTATCAAATTTAAATTGTGTATTAGTTATAGTTAGTGGTTTCCTATTTTTATCTCTATTTATCATGTTAGGTTTAGCGCTTTAATTTGAATGGACTCGTTCCTTAAAACCTTACTCTGTTTAATTGTTTATCAAAGATAGGTAAATTTGGCATTAGACTAAAATATATTATAAATTATGTCATTCGTCAACATCGCCTGTTGACTTTAACTTAATAAAACCTTGCTAGGTTTATATGTAATTTTTACTGTGTTAGGATAGTTTTAGTAAGGTTAATATATGGATGTTCACCTCCGAACATATATAGCTGGGCGCCTTCAGCGCGTGATATGTTTAGATGGGAAGTTGCCATAGCAACCGAGTTATGAGGACTAATGGGAGTTGTTGGCCAATTAAAAGCAAAGTTGTTATCTAATATTTGCCTCAGCTCACACAAATAAGCTAGGGTTTAATTGTATATCTTCCCCATTCTTTCGGGGCTGGTAAAATGATGTAAATAATGTATATTGACTAGGTGTTAGTAATTGTTGAAGTTAACGTTTAATTCTTAGGTTGAGGTGATAATAGGGTATTAGTCTTCTTGCCTAATTGTTTTTTCTTGTAGCGAGAGATGAAGGTTGCTCTTAAAGCTAGCGCTAGTGGTATGAAGACGCCAAAAGAAAATGTTGTAAAGAAGTTGCATTTTGTATGACTGTTAATATACTTGTATCCATTGTTGCCGACCCTATTTTGGGTAATTATAATAAATTACTGTTGACGCTGATATTCGTTCCTTCTCTCTATATAAGTATCATCCTTCGGTAATTTTAAGTTGGGTTGATTCTTGTGAAGTACTCACAATAATGGTATAACTTCTGGGCTGTGTTTATCGACCTTTGAGGACGGCCGTGAGAACTTGCCCTCATCTATCCCAAATTGCGTGCGCTGGGTGCCATTTAGCTTACCCAGCGGGTATAACCAGTTCACTCACCCAGCCCACTCTATTGATTGTTGTTGTTATTTTCTATTTTTTTCTTTTTGATGTGTTTGAACCCTCTCATTTGGATGGTAGATCCAAATTATGGTTCACTGTTTACTACGTGTTGACCGATTACGTGTGTTTCAAATTAAATAATATCTGTCCTTAGTCTTGTTTTCTTTTAATAAGTGCACCTGTCCTATGCTGCATTATGATGTGCTGTCCTCCATCTACTCCGCTCTACTCTGCTGCGCCTGAATGTTCGCTTACATTTGCTCTACCCCCCACCCTTGGTCACATGTTCTAATGCATCACTATATGGTTTCATAAAAAAACATAATTAGTTGTAGTAAGGAACAATATATATTCTAATTGATAAAAATATAAATCAATTGAAAGAGCAAAAGTAAGACAAAAATTAAGTTATTGATATAAATTATGAAGATATGCAGCGCTATGCAGCGCCGAAACATGTCGAATTAAAAGGAACAAGGGCATTTAAACCTCTCAGATAAGAATAGATCTCAACTTTCATTTAACCTCTTTATATTTTTATGATCACACTTTTGGTAATTAAACTTATATATCTTTCTACACCATATTATCTGTTCCTCTAATATTCTCATATTTTTTGGACACATGTCTCTTTAATATTTAGTGTTAATTGAATTGTGATATCATAAATTTCCTGAAATACAATAACAAGCAACTTACAAAGTTTTTATAAAAGGATAGGCATTATTTCTCAACAAACTCAATTAACTTTATTGTAATTATAACTTTATTGTATTTATCAGTATTATACACTTTAGTTATAAGTTTAACTCATTTCTTTAATACATGTATTTAATATGTTTGGTTTTGGTTATGTATGTGTTGCTCTGACTCACATTTTTAATGTGTGTGTGTATAATGTCAAGTATTATATTTTAACTTTTATTCAAAAAATTATTTAATCACAATCCTTCATTTATAAACCATATACTCTCTATGACAAGTAAACTTAACTATATTATCTTAATAATTTATATCAATAACTTAATTTTTGTCTTTCTTTTGCTCTTTCAATTGATTTCTATTTTTATCAATTAGAACTCTATGGTTTGACTGGATTTTAGGTGACAGGGAGATCAGAGTTTAATCTCTGTTGGTGATGTTTTAATCTAAGTGATTTCTCTCTCACTCTATAAGCAAATGCAGTTATACGTCCTATAAAATATTACCCTCTTCATTTATATTTCACTAATCCAAGCAAGTATTTAGGGGCGGTGGAACAAAAAGGTATTTGTCTAGGTGCATTTTCAAGTGTGGAAATTCAGTACGCTATTTTATAATGTGCTTTCCAGACATTATTTCCTGGTGATTCTGAGATGATCTAATAAGTTTGTAAACTACAGAAATATTATGATTGTGTTGTTGCCAGGATGGTGACGTCAGCAGTGCTGGGGGCCGCCGCAGGAACGGGTCTAGCGCTCGTAGTGGCTATGACCATTGTCGTGTACCGGTACTATTCCTTGAGAAGACGTGGCAAGGACTGGAGTCAGCTCGAAAGGTTTGGGGACTCTGGATTTCCCAAGTTTACCTCGGATTGGCAAGGAATTAAGAAGAATAAGCCTGTGTACACCGTTATGCAAAAGGTAAGGACGATTGTGTACACCATCAGTCAGAAGGTAAGGAATGTAACCTTGTTACAACATTATAAACATTAAGAGGTTGTCTCACTCACCATCCTGGCCCCTGTTGACCCGTCTCGGCAGCAAACTATAGCTCCAAAATACATCGTGGCACTGTCTAACATTGAACTGAATCGAGGATCAAGGTTCGTTTCCCAACGCCAGTACCGAGCCGAGCCGAGTTATAGTATGTTCCAGACGCATGGTTGCCCCCACCCCTCTCTCCCTACGCACCTCGAGAGCACGTGGCATAGTTTTAGGGTATATAATGATGGCGTGTCTGTGATGTAGGCACATATTACTTACTGGCAACAAGGTGAGTGACATTGCCAGAGGCTGATTTAAACGTTAGGTTATGCGAAATTCCCTTTTGGCTTAAAATGTTATATTCTATTCAAAATTATTGTTCTGTTCTAGTAACATTTAAAACTTATTAATTATTGGCACTCTATGGACTTAGTAAATTTGGGTCTCTTAAATCCATGATAATATTTAAGATCTTTGGGTGGTTATTTCAAACCGTTTATCTTTTATTACGATCCCTATGGGGGACCTTTGAATCCTGTGTCTTAATTTGAAACTTTTCTTACCAGCTTAACGGATGATTTTTTTTACCCTTTAGGGTACCGCCATTTGGGACGATCATTTAAGTCTGATAGCGTCGTTTGCCAGTTCTTCTTATTTTAATATTTTAGGGAATTAAATTCTTCTAGTTATTTATTAAGATACTATTTATCATGGTTAAAAATGTTTAAAGTTTATGAGTTGTAGGTCAAAGAAGGGGCCGTGAGTCGGCGAGGCTCTACCACAGTCTTAGGTTTCTTTAATAATTTCTTTGTTTTGCAATCCATTGGGCGGCGTAGGTTTCAATATTATAACCTTTGTGAATGGATTCTAATATGTCTAATATTATAATATTCAGTCAGGAAGAAATTTATTATATGAGACTATATTGTTATTGTTTGTCCAATGAGGACTGTCAGTTAGGGTAACTTAACTCTTAAGAGTATTTACCGGATCGCATTCTGGATAGGCCAATTTTACCTGGATCTTTCATTTGATTAATAATTTTTTATTATAGCAGGATTAATTGCAATTAATTTGAAGGTCAAATTAGTATAGATTATTTAGTGTGTTTTGAGTCACAATTTATGGTCTATAGTATTGCATCACGCCAGAAAATACCTTTGGTCACTTGTCTGACAGTGTATAATGCCGTTTGGGCTTTGGCTAATTTATAAGGTTATCAAAACAATCTATGCCTATCTGCTAATTAAATAATTGTTTGCCTAACGCTTTATGTTGTCTCACTCTCTCATTGAGTTGTATGTCATTTGTTATCTGAATAAAATAACTCTCTTGTTATCATCCCCGACTGTTATTTCTGAGTGGTGTTAAAAGAGGGGTTACGGGAAGATTTTGTACACCATCAGTCAGAAGCTAAGGACGTTGTGTACACCGTCAGACAGAAGGTAAAGAAGAGGTGTACACCGTCAGTCAAAAGGTAAGGAAGATGTGTACACAGTCAGTCAGAAGGTAAGGAAGATTGTGTGCACCGTCAGACAGAAGGTTAGGAAGAGGTGTACACCGTCAGTCAAAAGGCAAGGAAGTTGTGTACACCATCAGTCAGAAGGTAAGGAAGATGTGTACACCGTCAGTCAGAAGGTAAGGAAGATGTGTGCACCACGAGACACGTAAGGAAGATGTGTGCACCACGAGACACGTAAGGAAGATGTGTACACCACGAGACAGAAGGTTGATTTGATGTGATTTCTGTACATCTGGAACTCGTCACGCACTCAGCTTCTCAGCTGCTTAGTGCCGCCTGAATCATTTGGTAGATATAAAATATTAGGAGAGTTTAGAAAGGGTGGTGGTTTTCAGTTACCTTTCGCAATGAATTTATATAAGCGAGAATGAAAGGGCTTGCCATTTTGCCGGGGAAGGTACGTTAACCTGCCTTCACAGTTCTTTTACATGTCAAAATTGAGATGGGACTGGCGTCTTTACTACCCCTCCGAAGGAAGCTATAACACGATTTTTATCGCTCAGGAAAAATTCTTCAGTCTAAGCTGGTTTTGAACCCATGAATATCTATTTGAGGTAAACACTTTACCCCAAGACAACCAAGGTCACCTTTTGTACTTTAATGATAGAAAATTAAATTTATTAACTAAAATTCAAAATGACATAATTATACTAAGTAAATTACTCTGCATATTTTCAAAGTTTTCAAATAAAAACTTAACATTTTAATTTTGGATGATTAGTTTTTTATTTCAATGTACTTCAAGTAAGGTGTTATCACTAAGGTGTTATAATACTCAATTAATATCAACACTCAGGCTCTAAATCATTGTAATTACGGCACTACCCGTGTGGAGCAGACCACGATTCAACTAATTTAAATTATGTTCTGAAAATTGAAAAATGAAACCTGGACACAGGAATCGAATCCGGCACCTTCGGCTTAGTACGGGTTCGATTCCTGTGTGCAGGTGTCATTTTTCAATTTTCATAACATGATATCTAAATGGTGTTATCCTCACTAAAATGCATAAATGATAGCTTTGGCTATTTGATTAATTTAAATTAGTTGAATGATGATGCGTGAAATCATGAATCCAGCGTGGGACTTTTGAGTTAGCGCACCAATACTCAACTACTTAGCTATCCAGGAGTCTCCCCTTGCTCAGGTTAATTCTTAACTCATATTGTAAGGCTGTGTCTGTGATGGCAGATGGTTGTGCTATCTGATAGCTCGTGACACTATTGGTCGTTCATAATAGCTGACGACGATTTCCTCACGTTCATCCCAGACTCAGTCTTAAACTATGAGTGAAGAATGACCCTGAGCACGGGATTACTCATGGATATCTCAGTGGTAGACCATTAGTATGCTAAGCTAAAGGTGTTGGGTTGGATTCCCATGTCCAGGTGTAATTTTTCAAGCCGTTTAAGGTAGATATAACATATACCCATGCAGTTACATATGGCAAGCTAATCTTGGTTCTTTCTTCTATTGTTTACATGAGTTTCTCTGTTGAGAGACAATATTGTTTGCCTTTATTTAATGTTGTGTAATATACTTAAATATACAGAACCAGAATCATGTTTTATGCCCAAAGGAAGGGGTTGAATTTTTGGATTTACAGGACATATTTTGAATACTATTTATAAATAAAATTGTTTTTTTTTCTTTATTGGTATGTTTTGAAGTAGTTTATGTTCTCTTATTTTTTTATTTTTTTTAGCATCACGTCTTACCACCCGTTCGGTTTTTTGTTACATTGTTCAAGGCTCTTTTTTACAACAAAAATGACTGTGAATGTGTAGAAAGTTGTTTATAAAAATTCAAGAGAATGAATTAGATTATTCTTGATATAATACTTGTGTGAGGCAATGCTCTTTCAAGTTCCTCGTGCCATAGAGTAGGTAATATTTTTTATACATCCATTGTTGTTTCCAGCCTATGGGTTGGGCTAGTTTTATATTTAAGTAATATATTTTTTCACTATCGGCTTCATATGCCTGCCGTACCTTCATATGCATTGTAATCTAACTTAATAATAGGAGAGGCACAACATCCAGCCCCTGGCCGTTGATTTATCATTGTAAAAGGGTAAACCCATATATACATCAATGATATATTTTCGCTCGTGCTGGGAATAGAACCTGGGACCATAAGCTCAGTAGGCAGACAAACTACTAAGTAGATAATAATGTAAATTAATTATATTATATTACTACTTTATGATTTAGATATTCATTACAATCAAAAAGATAATTAAAAGAAAACTCATTTAATCCACGCTGTTAAATTAATGTATGACATTTGTATGATATAAACTAAAGTATAGACAGGACTTCAGTACTAGTTTGAAATAATTAATACAAATCAATTTAATTATAAATTATAAAAATACATTAATTTATCATCTAAGTTCTTAGTGAATCTCTTTAAATTTAATTCCATGTCCCAATGTGTTGGCTAACCCTTATAAAACATAAATCTGGTTTTGTTTATTAAACAAATTGCCGGTAATAAAACCGTAATCTATAATTAGTTTACGTCAATCAATGAATGTATGAATGCTAGTATTACTGGGTTTCAGATGTCATAAAAAATTGTTGAGGAATAATAGAAATTTGTATAAAAATTACAAAACGTTTGAACCTACGCTTGTATTTTCCGCAAGCACTGTGACTTTGACAAGTATAAAGTTGATTTTGGTGATTTCCCATTTGGGTACGACTCGTAGAAATATTAAAAACTTTAAGAAAACTAATTCTTTTCCATTGGCTATGAATATCAGGTATGGTATAGGATAGCTTGCAACTAACCTAATAGCCCTAAATCTCAATAAACAACCAGGTGCAGCTGTGTTGTTTTTTTCCGTAGTCATTCGTAATATAAATTGGCTACAGTTTACAAATATTTGTATTTTTTAAAGCTAATAATTAAAACTTATACTAAAATGTATAATTAATATGTTTAGATATAAATAAAGATAATATATACTATATATTTGATTTAAGAAATCAATTATGTGTAAATCGTCGTAACCATGTTCATTATGCTCAAAACGTTAATAGTTTGAACGATTTGTTTGGGTGACGTAATAGAGTCACACACAAAATGTAACTATGAGCTCATTCGGCTATTTTCACAATGATCAAAATCGGTAACGTAGCCTACTAATAAAACCAATGGAATTAAAACATATTTAACTTATAACAATGATTATTCTTACTAATAGTTTGGTGAACAGTAGACCTCACGATTGTAAATATACATAAATACACATTATATTTTATTAAATAAATATACACTATATTTTATGTATATGACTAACGTGGAATAAAGTAGTTATGAATTAAAATAACTATTTAACTTGCTTTATTTTAAAAGTTTATAAGCAGTTTGGTTAAAGTTATTGTTTGAAATATATCCCAATATTATGTTTCACTGTTTTAAAACATAAATGAGGGCCATTATACAACATATATTTGGGCTTAGATATTCAAGAACCTGTAAAATACACACACCTAATAGTTTCAAGGCTCAAGTATGTAGTTCTTACCATACATACCATGTATATAATTTGAACAATGTTGCTAGCTGACGTAACACTTAAAGTGACAATAATGATGGAATCACGATCAACTTAAACTTAACGTAGCGTTCACTTAAGATTCACTTAACTTAAGAAAAAATATGTGTGATCACGATTAACGTAACTTAACGTAACAACTCGAGCCAAACATCTGCATTCTAGATTATGTATTTTGATTTGTGATTTGTTCTATTTGTAAAGTGATGATTTGTGAATGTTTGCTATTTTCTATTGATATAATAAATTATTATTACTAAACATTTTTCATAAATTTAGCTTTCCTATTTTAGTTTAATTATTTTGTTTCAATTTCCAATTACTAGAAATGAAACTAAAAAATAGACCTAGGTCATAAAACCAACAAATGAATTAATATTAGCCCTGTAAACGTAACTCCAATGATGATTGGATTGCTAGATCACGTGATACCTTTATGTAACGTTCACTTAACGGGAAAGAGCTGCGAGGATATCTATTAAGTTAAGTGAACTGCAAGGGAATGTTAAGTTAACTGCATCTTGATAGCTTCCATTTAAAAACACGATGAGAACCTTAACCTTAAGTTACGTTAAGTTAACCTTAAGTGAAAGTTAAGTTGATCATGATCCCGGCATACGAATACCCTAAAGCTAACGGCTATATAACCTTAACAGTTATAGTAACGCCATGGATTTAAGTGGTGGCATCAAATGATAGGGGGAAAATTGTAGCGCCAAAATATTATCGTTAAGATGAAACGGCTAAATAGTACTCTAAGAGAGTTGATAGGGAATCATTACTTTAAAACATTAAGTACGAGAATTTGTTAACTAAATTTTACTTCAATTCTACTGCTATACGATCGTATTAACTAGGCATATGATGTTTATGATATGTCCTATTTTTATTTTAGAATTAATTTTAACTATGTAGATGATATAAAAATATGTTTAGCTACCTTGATTACAGACATTTGTTTTATATTTAAATTGAATTGCATATTTATTTCAGTTTAAGTTCTAGGCCATATTTAAGGTGGGAGTGTAAGAGACGCAAGAAAATGTCCGTGTTTTGATAGTTTTTATAGAAAAACTTTTCTTTTTCAAAATAAATTAAATAATTTTCCAATAGAAGCATTAAGTTTAATGTTCTGGAAATGGTGAGATATCAACAGTTCTTGAATATATGTACGTAGCCCCATGGCTTATTTGGTGCTGAGTGACAGCTCACAGCTGACAGCTGACGGCTTTTAAAAGGTACCAGACCAAATTATGTATCCCTACGCTGAACAAGATGAACTGCAAAAACATGTGTTTAGCAACTGTCACTTCTGACAGTCAAGATTTAGGTATAGACCTGTCAGTCAGCACCAAAGAAGCCACGGGGCTACTGTACTGTACGTAATGAGCATAGTGGCATTAGATGAGACACTTTTTTTAATGGATGAAAAAGGTTTTCATTATATTCAAGAACTGTTGAGGTAGCCATGTGAATAAAATTAAACTCTTATGTTTATATTGGAGAATTTTTTGTTAGACCAACAATTTTTTGCTTTAAAAACTGTAAAAACGCTGACCCTTTCTCGCGTTTCGTACCCTTTCACCTTAAACCATATTTTATGACATGTATAGCTTACTAAAATAAAATTAAAAGCTAACTATTAACAAAAAATTAGATTATATTTTATTAATTAATAATGAGTACCAAGTAGATATTTTTGTAATGTATAATTAAATAATATTGAGATTGTTTTAACACGTTATAAGATATTGGGACTATTTATGAATAATTTTAGGCGAATTGATACAGTATACGGTACATTTTATAGTACTTAATCTTATTTTTAGAGTATATATAACTTTTAATTGCATTTAAAAAATATTTTATAGCATATTTTAATGCAAATTTTACCTTTTTATAAGATCATAAAATAATCCTAGCTCTATACTATCCACGGGGCAATTCTTGGATAAATTAAATGTACATGAGTTGTCGTGATTATATTACCAAGGTATTAACGTACACACAGTACCTATGCACCTCCAGAGTTTTCCATAGATATCATCTGGCGAGTACGTTCTAAGACTTATTGACCATCACGCCCACCCTCTGAACCAGCCATGTGAAACTACCATCTGTTACACGATGCTCTCACTAGGTGGCAGCAGTCATCCGACTACAAGCTGGTTCGATATCTCGATCAGTCAAACCTCTTCATGCTAGCACGCCTTGATTGCTACCACCCTCTACAAGTGATGTTTCTTTTTTCTTACTGACCTTTTATTTTTATTGTGTGATCAAAAATGTATATGGCTCCCCCCTCGCACTAGTATGGGTTGGATATAATTACGGCCTGTTTCGGTGGCTGCATGGTCTAAGACGTCGCGCTTGCAATAGACTTGACTGCAGATGACAGGAATATTGGGATTCTAATAACGGTCGGGTGTACTGAGGGTGGATGTTTAAATGATTTTCCACTCTCTCTCCATGCAAATACTAGAACAATTCCTCTAAATCTAACCTTACTCATTTCTAGCTCATTAGCGTAAATAGTACATATGCGTATAACCTGAATAGGTAGTAAGAAGCAGTGCTAAAAATAAAAATTGTTATAATTATGATTTTTTAACGTAACTTAGGGATATGGGGTGGGCCTTTTTCTCACCCCTTCCTTTATGTAGGGTTCCATTCAACCTGAAAGAGGGGCATATGTTTATATGTTGTCTAATTTTCTATTACTGTCCCTTAAGAACCCTACAGAGCTGGTGTAAGATATAAATATTAATAAATGTTATGAAATATGTATCTAATTTGATTTAACAATAAATAACAATAAAACAACCATACAAGTGAATCCTCATCAGCCTGGAAAGGCATGGTAAACAGTCCCGTGTGCCCCAGCCGATATTCGAACCTTGATTTCCCCGTCACAAGAAATCCAGTCTAATGCAATCTTGAGGCTTTAGACCCTGTGACTATTGATATCACGGTTTAGACACACAAGTGCAAACACATTTTTTATTTTTATTTTTTGCAAAAGTATTGTTTAGTTAAGAGAGACTTTTCACCACCACAACACAGTTCCGCGATGTGCCTGCTCTTAGCTCTGCGTCTCGGCTGACTTTATGACGTTACTTGCAGTACTACTAACTGTCTTTACTCCTTCAATAAAGCCTTGCATCTCATGCCACGTCATGGCGAACACACCCTGACAAACTTTTGGGATAGTCTTCATTGAGTGAGCTCCTTCAACAAATACATTATACTATACTAAAGTATTTCTTGTACTGAAGGTTGCATCTTACGCCACGTCACGGCGAACACACCCTGACAAACTTTTGGGATGGTCTTCATTGAGTGAGCTCCTCCAACAAATACGTTATACTATACTTAAGACTTTCTTGTACTGAAGGTTGCATCTTACGCCACGTCACGGCGAACACACTCTGGCAAACTTTTAGGATGGTCTTCACTGAGTGAGCTCCTTCAACAAATACGCTATACTATACTAAAGTCTTTCTTGTACTGAAGGTTGCATCTTGCGCCACGTCACGGCGAACACACTCTGACAAACGTTTTTTAATCATTGCGTCTTACTAGCCGTTCGGGATATACTCTTATGTACTAATTACGCTAATGGCTTTAGGAATTAATAAGGCTATATTTATAGAAAATGTACCTGCATTTGCATGGAGTGATAGTGATAACCCATTTTGGAAAATATCAGTACACGCGACCGAGATTCGAACATCAATCTCCTAGTCATAAGCAGCCTAGTCTAATGCAAGACCCTTCACTAAAACCTTTATACTGTACTACAGTTACTACTCTACTGTATGTTGCATCTCTCACCGCGTTCCAGCAAGTATAAAACACTGCTGACCGGTCAACTGGTTTGAAACTTATTATCAAAAGGTTTTTTTTTTTAAATAAAAATAAGCGAATTATTAAAGACTTTAAAAATAAACAATTAACTAGTGTGGTTTTACTAATGTATATCTAACTTTCATTACATATGTTTTGTTTATTGAATGTGATCAAAACTAAAACTACGTTAATAAACATTCTAGAAATATATTTATATGATAATAACTATAAATTATTACTTATATAAAATGTACAAAATTATAAATGTAATTTTATTTTGATAATTTTCTAGATATTCATTACACGTTCTATAAATATGATATTTGGTAAGCAAATGGAGAAGACATCCTCCCCTCCCCCACACTGACTGCCAAACAACAAGAAAAGTATAAAAATAGGAGATTTAAAAATAGGTTACCGGGAATTCGGAGGTCTTGGAGAGTCTAAATTTTATAAAAACTCTCTTGTGAAAGGTATATAATTGAAATTGTGCAGGAAAGTAGAGGTACCACTGCAAATAATCAAACAAGTCTTAAAAATTGATATTTCAAAGTTTAGTTGGGGAAATGGGTGTGGAGGGGTTAAAAACTTGCACAACTAACAGAAAAAACTACTTAGAAGGGTGATATAAAACTTAAACGGGGCAGGAAGGTTAAGTAAGAGAAAGCTCCAATTAACCAAAATATCTTATATTTTCGCATTTTAAAATGGAGCTTTGGGAAGGGGAGAGATATTAACAGATACCCACAGTTTTAGGTGAGATAGAAAATTACAATTTGTCAAGAGTGTAGTACGATTATTCCAAACACAATAGTTCTTAAATAATTGAAATTAATTTTAATTCAGGGTTGAGGACATAGCGTGGTTTTGAAATTTCCAAAAGAGTTTATACAAAACTATTTCCTAATGTGTAAAAGATGAAAAAGTTGTCAGGAAAGTTTAAAAGACCCCCAAAACTACCTGAAAAGAATTCAAAATTAATTATCTGAAAAGGAGAGGAGGAGCCTTACCCCCCCCCCCTGCCAAAAGAAAATTTCAAAACTAATAGAATTAAACACTTCTCGTGTAATATAAAATATAAATACTTAATTATAAATATGGATTCAAGCAGATTGACCCATACAACCAGAAAAGTATAAATATGGTCAATTTCTATATAGATCTACGGAAAATTGGGGCATGTCTGATATAAATCTATACAAATCACTTTAGGTGAGGTATAACATTTAACGTTTGGCAGGAATAAACTGGTATAACTATCAATACCAAAATCATTTTTAATAATTTGGCATTTCAAAGTGAGGGCTAGTGAAATGATGGGATTTTTAAATTTCCAAAACTTACATAAAAATCTACTTTTCACTGTTGTAGAAGATTTAAATTTACTAGGCAGATATATTAGCTACTAAAAAACCTTTATTTTTATTTTTTTTACTTTTAAAGTAAAGGAACGGAAAATGGTGCAAGAGGGTCCCCCAAACAAATTTCAAAAAATAATAAAATAGAAGACTTCCCAGATGGTGAAAAATTAAGATATTTACATTCATGTAGAGAGACAAATAGCTAGAAGGATCACCCCTTACAAGCATAAATGACTAAAAAATGGTGATGTTCCAAATTTGTGTGATGTATAAAGACATATATTTACAGGGGAGGTAATTACCAAACCCTTCCTTCACCTCTGACAAGACATCTTGTTAATGTGGGGAATGCCAGGCCTCCACCGTGGTTCGGATTCCACGTTAAACTGTAGGTCCTCCATTTCATCTCACAATCACCCTACCATTACACATTAGCGTAAGTGCGTATAAACCGAACGGGTAGTAAGACACGGTGCTAATAATAATAATAATAGATCCATAATTTAAACCCATATATAAAATTAGTACTAAAATAATTTAAGATATTGTTACTGTTCCTTTTGGTTAATTTACATTCTAAAAAAGAACAAAGCTACTTATAGATTATCCGTGCGAAGAATGGGCACACCAGTTTAGTATTAAACATACTATTAGTTTTGACGTCTCTAAAAATTGTTTAAAACACGTTTAAATATTATATTATTGCTGAAAAGTGAAAAGTAGATATAAAAATTAAAATATTACCTTTTCATTCTATTAATTATTAAAAGTTTATACTTTACTAAACAGTAACAAAATAAAATAAATTTTAAGAAAATTGAAAAAAATAATCTAAAACGTATAAAATTGGCGTAATTTAAAATAAAATATTTAGACTACAAATTTCCTTAAAACTCTGTGAAGCTGGAAAGATGTGGAACCAATAATTCTAAATAATGGTGTCAATAAAACATGTTGGCTGACATAGAACAGAGAAGCATAGTAATTTATTCACAAGCACGTGTTTTTTTTATAAAGGCTGAAGAATACAAGATTTTTCTACCATTATCGACTTATTACTACTACCTGTTCGAGCTATCTACCGTAGGGATAAGTAAAATAGAGTTAAAGTGGAAGTGTATCCGCATTCTTGCAGATGTAAAGTGGGAACACGTTTATAACAAATACACCTGCTTCGGTGTACGAATGGTCTAAGGCAGGGCCAAATTACGGCCCACGGGCCACATCCTGCCCGCCACAAGATTATATCTGGCCCGTTCCAAGATTTTATCAAAAAAACAAATTAATTGTTTCTCTTCGTTATTTATTAACCACACAGTTTATTTGTAATGTCCAGTTTCTGTCCCCATGCGTGCTTCTCCCATGATATTAAGCCAGATTGCTACCCTCATTTTCAGTCGCAAGCACCATTCCTTATACCGACAACAGAATGGCTTGACTGTGACGATTTTTAGGTAGTTGCAAGTCTCCCGGCAGAGGCTTATCAAAGGAAAGTTCCAAAAGATAATACCTAATTTTTTTAAATTATTATATTGACTAATAATTATAAATATAATTTATTATATATAAATTGATTCATTTCTCACATATAGGAATCAACGTCAATCACTTTTATCAAACACTGACTGGCCTTGGAAGGTGGAATTTTTTTTAGGTACGTGACTGGCAATATGACTTGAATCTAAATTTTCATGTTGAAACAAATTCGATTTATGATCAATTTACGCATGTCAAGGCATTTAGGACAAAAGTAATGCTCCTTGAAGACAGGTGAACGTTACTTTGGCCCGCAAAAATGTGTAAAATATATTATGTGGCCCACATAGCAAAATTTTTGAAGACCCCTGGTCTAAGGCGTCACTCTCATGCTGGACTAGACCACTGATAACAATAAGTCCGAGGTTCAAATTCCCAGTTGGGTGAATTGAGGGTAGTTTTTCCAAAATAAATTTCCACTCTTCCTCCAAGCAAATGCTGGTATAAATCCTATAAATTCAAACTTTTCTCAACTCTAGTCTATTAGTGTAGGTAGCATACCTGCATATAACCTGAACATGTAGTAATACGCGGTGCTAAAGCAAACAAAACACCACCCCACCGCTAGTATACGTGGCTGGGATTCGAACTCCATCACTGGTAAACCAGATGAGGTGGACGTATTTGTTCATATGCCTGTCAATAAATATTAGAATGTCTGATTAAGTCATAATCAACGGAAACTATAAACAAAAAATTGCATCTTTTTAAAATTCTTAGCAGATTCAAAATATGTGTTCTTATGTGTTTTCCCGACATCTAGACTAGGTTAAGTCATTTTAAGTGTAATTACATTAATTAATTAACCATGTTTGGTAAATTAAGCTAGATTAATTTTAAATCGTGTCTTACTATCCGTCCAGGCTATTCGCATTTTAAATAAAAGGGGTGGGGGTGAGAAAATTTAAAATAGGTGTACTCACACTCATGCGGAGGAAGATATGATAGACATGAAGTAAACGACCACCCTAAAAATACCCATCCAGGATTTGATCCCCCAACCTCTAAGATACCTATATTCTAGAATATATTATCTTGAACACTAGTTCACGTGCCCGCCAATGGGAGTAATAATATTCGTGTCCTATTTTATGTGTTTCCTAAATTAGTATTCAAATAATTTATGCGCATTTTATTAGTATTTTTTGTTTGAGGCCCCTCGTATAACCTGACGCCCCGTGGAAGGATTGGGGAAATGGTGCTCTACTTAACACAAGTGGGTCAGAGACAGCTAGCGCTACCTGTGCGGAGATATTTGTACTTGTTGTCAGAGTTGAAATATTATAAAGTTGGATTTTGTTAGTAAGGAACTTTTATATAATACTAACTTATTATGCGCTCAGTATTGTTAACTTTCTACTATATCATTAGTGTAGGAAACGCGAAAAAAGGCAATGGTTTTTCTAGTTTTTAGTATTTTTGGATCAAATTAATTAAATATTGTTTCAGTACAAACATAAAGTTTAATTTTATACACATGGTGATATCAACATTTGTTGAATATATATCATGAGCATTGCGGAGTTAGATGGAAAACTTTTTAAATTAAGAGAAAAAGTTGTCTTTAAATGCCATGACACAATTATTAGGTATCTAAGAACACTTAATATCACCATGCTAACAAAATAAGAGAAGTGTTACTAATGTAGAATTAATTAATTTTTCTTGGCCACAAAAGGTTTTGATAGATGCCTACAAACTGCAAAAACACTTACCTTTTCTCGCGTCTCCTACACTCACATCTTCTAAGTCCAGCACCCTCGGGATCTGACAAGTAACCGACCACATAAATTGCCGGACTACATAATTCTACTACTAAGGACACTGTACTCCTTTTGTCTATCCCCTAGCCTTGCAATAACAATATAAACGTGTATCTAAAACATTGCATCAAACTTTGGCAGGCTATTCCTTGGGTGAAAATAGAATAATTCACATCAGCAACCTAGGGTCCATCTTAAATATTAAGGGCGGTATTCACCCCTAAAGATAGAGCTAAAAAGGACTGTTGTGTGAAATATTATGAGAACTGCTTAAGGTATTACAACGAATCTTTGTATACTACTTATTGAAACCTTTATCATTAATAAAATAAATGTGCTGCTACCGTTACCCACCCCCATCATGTAAAAAAAAAGGGGGGGGGGATTGTAACATATTTTTCTGCAATAAAATGTGTCAGAGTAGGTATTATTAATTTTGACTTAAGATTACAAAACAAGGTTTATAAATTAACAAAAAAAGGTGTCTAGGAGAAACTGTCTAGCTTTCCCCGTTTTCGAGATAATCACACAAGTTTGAGCTCAGAGACAAGTGTAAATGCCTGCCAAGTAGGCAACCAGGATCGCAGTGTTACTTAGCACTGCAGTCGTTTAACCATTTTTACCGGCACGTGTGACTATGTATCATGTACTTTTAGTAAACAGGGCTGGTTTGTGGGCTATGATGGAGAAGCTCAGATACTTTTCCTTCTTCATAAGCTCCGATGTGTTTCTATTTATCACATTAGTAAGTTATGCTTACACAGTTCACACTTGGGTGGGATTTTAATCATTACACTCACTGGAGTATTGAAAGCTAAATTAAGAAATACTAATTGTATCTATTGTATGTTTAAGTTCTTAGCTTCAAAATCAGATTCATAGCAAGTGTTCAAAATGGCGTCCCCTAACGTCATTGCAATAATTGAGGTGGCGTATCAATGACTTGCGTAATCTTTCGAAAACACGCGGTGTTTCTTGAACCTTATCACATGCATCACCTATCCTGGCTAACAGGTCTTCCTCGGATTCAATGGCTGTCTCGTACATTAAAGCTTTGAAAAAACCTCACAGAAAAAGTCTAACGTATTAAGGTAAGGAGAGCGAAGTGGGCATGCAACAGCCATATAGGCTCCCTACCTGGCAAGAATTAACACTTGTCTTTGAAATAAAGCATGCATTATTATCTCGGAAACGGGGAAAGCTAGACAGTTTCTCCAATACATTTTTGTTAATTTCTAATCCTTGTCTTGTAATCTTAAGTCAAAATTAGTAATACCTACTCTGACATATTTTATTGCAGAAAAATGTGTTATAACTCCCCCCTCCCCTTTTTTTACATGATGGGGGTGGGTAACGATAACAGCACATTTATTTTATTAATGATAAAGGTTTCAATAAGTAGTATACAAAGATTCGTTGTAATACCCTAAGCAGTTTTCATAATATTTCACACAACAGTCCTTTTTAGCTCTATTTTCAGGGGTGAATACCGCCCTTAATATTTAAGATGGACCCTAGGTTGCTGATGTGAATTATTCTATTTTCACCCATGGAATAGCCTTTGATGCAATGTTTTAGATACACGTTGTAGATAATTACTTATAGATCTGGCTGTACATGCCAAGCTCACCCGAATGTTTTAAGTCACAAAAAAGTTCGGTGTTAAAAGAGAGTGGGAGGTGGGGTGGGCAGGAAGGGAGTGAGACCTTTTTTTTTCACCACGTCTTACTATATGCTCAGGTTAAATGATAAATATATTTTTATTTATTTAGTTAGCGCCGCGTCTTACTACCCGTTCGGGTTATACGCTTAAGTACTAATTACACTAATGGATTAGGAAGTGGGAAGGCTGAATTTAGAATAAGTGAACCTGCATTTCCATAGAGTGAGATTGGAAAACTATTTGTAAAAACCAACCATAGTTCACCCGAATGATATTTGAACCTCGATATCCCCGTCCTTAGCAGTTGAACTCAACACGAAACTAGTGCTTTAGCCAACTACACCACCTAGGCGGGTGCTAAATGTATTAATTACGTTAGTGGGTTAGGGATAAGGAAGGTTGAATTTAGAATAAGAGTACCCGCATTTACATGTAGGGAGAGTAGCAATCCATTTAAAAAACTCAGTACACCCTTTTGGAACTCGAACCCTGATCTCCCTGTCATTGGCAGTATAGCTTAACACTAGAGTGACGTCTTAGAACATGTGGCCTTCGAAGTAGGTGTGAGAACAAATACAGTAATAGATTGAGACGCTTCCAAAAATGTTAGCAAGCTTCCCGACTATTCACAACCAGTGTAACAAAGAAACTCTAACCGCCGGTGACAAAGGGGAATATTTTTAAACATTGGGTGTATCTAGACGTTATTTAGAGCGGTGCTTCATGTTAATCTGGAGTTAAAATAACACGGCTAAGTTTAAAACTCCAGCATTGAGCAAACAATAGAGTATTTTTAAATGGAAATTAATTTAGGGTGCCTGTAGCAAAAGTGTTAGTAAATTCTAGAACTTTTGTGGAAATGTTAATGAACAAATACAATAATATTGTTCAATGAATTAATTACTACACTTGTTTTACATACAAATTAAATAAATTGTTTATATTTAAAGAAAATGCTATCTCGTTTAAGTGAATAAATTAAACCAAGTAATAATTATAATGTTTAATAAAATCTGGTTTGGGTAATCTAAGACATGGTAGTTGATACCAGTCTACTCGTGGAATATCCGCGTATATTCACTAATTAGGTCTAGATGAGGTAGGCATATTTAAAAAAGTGTATCTCTAGTTGCATGAAGAAACAATGGGAAATCATTTAAGAAGGAGCAGCTCAGTTTTACCAACCAGGATTTGAACACCAACCGTCACAGGTAAATTAGACAGGATGAGACTAGTACCTTTGTTCATATGACCCCTCCCTCCAGCCCCACGCCCCTGGTGTGTGAAATAAAAAATCAACAGAATAAAACACTAAACGCTAAGGATTAAATAAATATAAATTTAAAACATGATCCTTCCCTCCTCCCCCAATTGACATGTTTGTAAGAGAAGGTGGGGCGAAACCAATATGGATCTCTTCCTTTCCCGCCACTACCGATACTGACATCTGGCGAGAAAACTTGAAGTTACAAGAAAGGTTTTCACAGTTCCTACCAGAGAGGGTGGAACGCTGTTTCAAAATAGGAAGAAAACCAAACTAGGAATAACGAAAACGGGCTATGTGATTCAGTCGGATAGAAAAGTTACTTGATGTACCTTCACACATTCGTACGTAAAGTAATTGTGTCTGCAGATACCACAAACTTCAATACCTATAAAATACCACTAATAATATAGTATAACGTTTACCACACACAAAAAATGTATACTTTTTTAACTGTCCTTTTTACTTTCTAGCTATTTTACATTTATATAAAATAATGTGATCGTAAAAAAATCGAACTTGAGATTTGGATGAATGTTGATTTATCATGACCACCCGAATCCAAAAAGTTGTTTTTGAATTTCCGTTTGTCTGTCTGTATATCGGACTAGAGCCTAAGCTATTTTACCGATAAGACTAGAACTTGGTATCTATGGTTTTCATAGGGTTGACCCTAGGTGTTTTTGGAATTGGAAATTTAACCCTTAAAAAAAAGATAGTTTACTGCAAAAAAAAAGAGAGAAAAACTCTTATTTTCTCAAAATCGGCTCTAATGATTTTGATTAAATTACATTCATAAACATTTATAAATATTCCAAACAAAATGACTACCATCAATATTTCGGCAAAATTATTTTAAGGGTTCCGATCAGACACGTAAATTATTATTTTTTTATCATATATCCGTAAATCTGTGAGAGATGAAATTACTTATCATTGCAAATATGTAGGACTATTTATAAAACATATCTTTTATTTGAAACATATTTTTATAAAACCAATAGTTTTCAACCTTAACGCAAATATATATTTTTTAACTTTCCTAACATTATAGGTATTCTGACCGTAAACAATCTAACCTGAAATTTTGAAGGATGTCAAAGTTTCAGGACCCCCAAACTCTAAAAAGTGTTTTTTGCAATACCTTCTGTTAAGAGTAGTTTAGTAAAGGTTGAAAAAAACATCGGCTCCAATGATTTTAATTAAAATTCTTATCTAGGCGTTGATTAATATTATAAACAACATGGCTATTTTCATTTTCCTATCGGCATGATTTTTAGGGTAATTTACAGAAGTGGAAATTTCCTTATCTTCTCAACTATTTAAGATACTAAATAACTTAACATTGCAAAATTGTAGTACTATTAAAAATAAAAAACTTTTATTTGAAATATAGCTTTATAAAACCAAAAATTTCTTATTTATTACAAATATATTAATACAATTTTGTGAGATTTAGTTGTACAGATAATACTTAAGATTTAGCACGATAATTCTCTAATTTCATAGAATAAGTAGATAAGTAAGTCTCTCAAAAAGGGTATGTTCTTTTTTCATTAACCTCCTATTGGAAATAGCAATCTCTATCATTCTAGACTCAATAGTCAATATTTACCTTTGAATTAGTCTAAATTTATTAATGAGAATTTTAATAAAAATTCGATAACCATAAGATGTGCAACCCCCAATAATATATAGAAAATTTTAACAGGAAGTAGAAATTTTAGTACGAAGTATTGACCCTTGTGGACCCAATATCGATTTTTTTTCTTCTATCCAAATATATTAGTGAAAACTTTAATTCTTTAAAAATAAAACCATAAAAATTTTAATCCGGGAGTCAAAAAGTGTTTAACGTAAGTATTAAATATCTCAATTTTTAAACGATGGCGTAAGAAAGTCCGTGCAGAGTTCCGTACAATTTATTTTACATAAAAATAGATTGTGTAAACGCGATAAAAATAATTTTAGTCAACAGTTTTACTTAAGATAACAACGTACGATGTAGGCCTACTGTACGTGTTTTTCCGTGGGTTTTTTGACACATAATGAACTTTAATAATTCTAAGATAACACTTATTATTAGGTGTTCTGTCTTACGACAGGTTCATTCCTTTTTTCAGTTAGCTTAGTTCGCCAATGCAGCCTGTCCTCTGCCTCCTCTCTTAGCTCCCAGAATTTTATTCTTTCCTTCAAGTTATCTTATATTTGAACTATCCTCCATCCTAAGTTCCTCTTACCCCCAACCTCTCCTTCTATGACGTCGTGCAGAAGACAGTTCCTGCGATGGATGTGTCCAATTCAGTTCACTTCGTACCAAAGAGTTACATCCAAAATAGTTATTTTCTACCCTACTTTTCTTAGTATTTCTTCATTTGTCACCTGGTATGTCCACCTGATCTTCTCACGTATTCTCCAGCACAACATTTCATAGTTCTCCAAGTATTTCATTTCAATCTTCTTAAGAGTTCAAGTATATTATACATAAAGTACGGTGCTCCAAATGTAGCATTTTATAATTTTCCCTTATTTCTAAACTCAACTTGCCGGTCAGCATATAAATCAAAAACACTCTTTGCCAACAATCCGTTCTTCCCATGGCTTTTGGGGAAAATGACATTAAAGTTGTGCGAGGCCCGTAGGCCTTAGAGGCCATTCCACTGGCCCCCTACACCTAATACACTGGTCGGGGTAGACTTCATTAAGTAGTCTCCGCGTTTGTGCCCCGTAGTGTGCAGGGGCACCGTCCCACTGACACCACATCCTCTGTCGACCAAGCAATGGTACATCCTCCAGCGGCACAGGTAAAACCTTGTAAAGGAACAGACGTTATTTGTCGTAATCCAAAACTCTGGTATCAAATAGTGGCCCACAGTTTCATCTCCAACAATGTCGGACCCAAACATTAGCCTCTTCCGAGGAAACGATTAGCGTACAGCCGCACCGCGGGTCCAGCTCTACTGTCGGATGCCCCCATGGTCATTGCCATATCCCAGTATTCTACGTGTGTTTAGTTCATCGCTGCTTACACAATACTTAACTCGCATTTTTGTATACGTCTAATTAACGATCACTATGAAACTTCAGGCAGTGTTGCCATATCACTTCTCGTTAACTTTAATGTTGTTTTTCTCAAAAAGTAAGGAAAGAACGAATTGTTTGAAGAGAGTGTTTACGACATATATTTATCTACCTTACCATGAGGTACTGTCCGTATCGGTGAATTACTACTCACACTGTATACATTGGAACTTCTTAGAATTGGGCATTATTTAGGGTTTTAAAAATGTCCGTTAGTAAAAACGGTACTTTATTTTTTTAAATAATGTTGTACATATTTTATTCTTTAGAGACCTGTATACTGTGAATGCGTTTTTTAAACATCTAATTACTTCAAATGGAGTATTATATTGACTAAGGAGTCTAAACACAGCATGTAGCTAACTGTGCAGTTTGCATGATACTCAAAACAATAAGAGAATTAGATGAAATTGGGGATACTCAAAATATTGTCAAGCTAATTGAGGTATATTTGGCAGATACACGTGGCAAGATGTGGGTTGGATGTCACTTATTAGATAATTTAGAAATACATTATGCAGTTAAAACAAGGAGATGCACTTTCCCCATTACTCTTTAATCTAGCCTTAGGGTATGCTACTAGGGTAAAGCAAGAGAGTAGGGAAGGGCTGACACTAAACAGTACGGTGTAGCTATTATGATACGCTGATTATTTAGCTTTGTTGGGTAATAGTAAGTAAGGTGTGGCAAGAAATACAGATATCTTATTAGAAGCTAGTAAGGAAACAGGTTTATAAGTGAACGCTGAAAATACAAAGCACATCACACAAATAACACAGATTGGGGACGTTAATTTAGAGATTACTTCGATCAACATATCATTTGACAGAGTTAATGAGTTTAAATATTCAGGAACAATTTTAAATAGTAATAACGAAATTATAATTAAAATTAGGAAAATAATACAGCCGTGAAATGTATTATATCACCTGGTCAGTAAGTTGTTGACACCTCACCTGCTTTCAAGGAATGTAAAATTAAGAATATACAAAACAATAATTTTACCAGTTGTTCTTTATGGGTGTGAGACGTAGTCTCTTAACTTACATGACGAAACAAAATATTAGGATTTTCGAAAACAGAGTGCTTAGGAAGATTTATTTGGTCCAAAAAGGGATGAGGCTATTGGTAAGTGGAGGAGGTTACATAATGATGAGCTGCATACCCTGTATCCATCACAAGACATTGCTAGGATGATCAAGTATAGCATATTACGGTGGGCAGGACATACAGCGTGAATGAAAGAATCTAAAAAGTTGTTTGGGGTACTGACTGGCAAACCCAATGGGAAGAGACCATTGAGAAGACCTTTACACAGATTGGAGGATAGCATTAGAATGGATCTAAAATATATTGGGTGTAATAAGGTGGTATCAGAACTAGCTCAGGATAGGTAGGGATTGGTGGCCTACTTTTGTAAGTGCGGCAATAAACAAATTATTTAAACAAAATAAAATACGGGGTGGTATTGAGTTTACACTTTCATTAAACACTAAACATATTATATAAATGTCAAAAAAGGCATCTCTTAACAGTAAAGGTGTTTTTTATATTAAAAAATTATATTTACCTCAAAATGAACTAAATGTATACATAATAAATGAACACAAACTTTCAAAAATATTCCAATGATAAACCTGTTTTTTAAATTCCTTAAAAATGTCATTTTTTTATTTTCAATTTTGAAATTAGTTTTTAAGATTCATATCTACTTCAAAATGTTTATTACTCCTTTTGCATCTATCTCCAACAACAAAGAATATTACAACAATGTAACTGTTTAGCTGTCAGGGTAAGCAGGGACTGCCCACGTTGAACGTAAAACAGCGACATTTATAACAGTTTAATGTAAAATATATTATTGGTGTTAGCAATTTATGGTCCACTATTAGGATTTTTTATGCATATATATGATTATCTCGCAGGGATCATGTTCATTACTGAGAGGGCTATAATAAGAACTCATATAATTCAATGGAAACTTAAATTGTCTGTTATGAAGCTGAATCCACACACACACACACACACACACACACACACATGAAAGGTATATGTTAAGGAAAGTTTAACAAAAACAAACAATTTAATCTACAATCAAAGACTGTTTTCTATTTAAAATATATAATAAGTATTTATATAAATAATGGTATGATAACTATATTGGTAACTTGTGTGTAGATTATATCTAGAAGCCGTGGAGGTACGTACGACCTATACCAGACAGAGCTGGTTATACAAACATGAGAAGCAAGAATAATAGTAAAAGTTTGACCTCTTCTGTATGACCTGCGTTCTCGTATTACTGGAGGGGAAGGTGCATAGAGGGAACCGTACGGGAGAGTCGTTTTGAGATCAGAATTGCAAGCATAACCTGACGACAGCAAAAGTACCTAAACTTTAGTATAAATATGACGTTCATTTATAAATAATTTCATATAGCAAATTGAAATGTAAAAACGTATGTCGCGTATATCCCGACAAAATATGTTTTAGACCCACTTTGGTGGCCGCATTGTTTAAGGCGCTACTCTTGCAATAAACTAGACTGCCGATGATGGGGAAATAAAGGTTTGAATCTTGCTCGAATGTACTGAGGGTGGTTTTTTCAAAATGTATATTAAATTATTCCTACACGCAAATTAAGGTACATTTCCTCTAAATATAACCTTTTTAATCCCTTAAACCATTAGCGTTATCAGTGCATAAGCGTATAACCCAAACGGTTAGTAAAATGTGGTGCTAAAAAAAGTGTTAGTGGTTTTACAAACATATAGTTTGGAAAATAATATAACCATTAGTCAAACCAAATAATGTGTTATTATATCACATTTGTGTTAAATAACTGCGTTAATAAATACTCTCCAAGCATAGCAAACCTTGTATTTGTTGGTATTTTGGCAGCATTCTGTGCGCATGCTCGGTTGTGACCGGAAGGTTGGAGGGGGAGCCAGAAGAATGATCGATCGAGCCATGCCGTTGTAGGGGAAAGAGGGCTGACGGATGTTTTTGGGAAGAATGGGAAGAGAAGGAAGCTTGCGGGTTCGAAGCATATTGGCTAGAGACTCGACGAACGTACGTCACACAGGCCACTACTAGGCCTTTCTTTCAGGTTCGTCGGAAATGAACACGAAATGACTGTCTGCCTAAATCGACTGGGTCAAGATAGCTGTCACAATTTTATGGAGATTAAATACCAACAATGCTGGTCACGAGAACCAAGGATAAATGATCGTCTAGTCTTGTTTGACGGTGATGGGTTGGTCGTGAATCGACTACTGGCTGGTTGAATTTGAGTATTTCTTTCCTAAATAATTTCCTTTTCCGCTCCAATAAAATTGAGAGAATATTCTCAGACAGGTGATAAGACGCATAATGCACCAGTGGGCATGTGGGTTAAGACGTTTTACTCATCCTGTTTGGTTACTAGTGACGGGGAGATTTGGGTTTTATCCTAGCCATGGGTATAGGGAGAGTGGGGTGCCCATAGTATTAAAAAACACCCCCTCAAGATTTTTTGAAGCTTTTAATATGAATATTAAAGGTGACCTTGTATCAAAATTCAAATAAACTATATAGAAGCATTTACTTTTAAAAAAATTGCCATGGAAGGACCAAACCAAATAGTTTCTTGAGGAATTTAATTTTCAATCAAATTCCAAGGGAATATCATTCTAAATCACTTCTAGATTCATCCATTTAAAAAAAACTGGGAGGGTTCTACTCCAAATAGTTTCTAAGGTTATCTCATCTTAAAAGATTTGCTGGGAAATGACTACTTCACATAGCTTATAGAGGCATCTAATTTATTAAAAAAATAATCTGGGTAAGCACTACTTATAATAGCTTTTAGAGGCATCCAACTTGTAAAAAAATTCCTAGGGAGGACTATTCTAAATACAGTAGCCCCATGGCTTCTTTGGTGCTGAATGACAGCTCACAGCTCACAGCTGACGGCTTTGAAAAGTTACCAGACCAAATTATGTATCCCTACGCCGAGTCATATGAACTGAAAAAACATGTGTTTATCAGCTGTCACTTATGTCAATAAAAATTTAGGTATATACCTAAAATGTTGACTGTCATAAGTCAATTCTATCAGTCAAAGCTATCAGTCAGCACCAAAGAAGCCATGGGGCTACTGTAGCTTTGAAATGAGTATTATTATTTTTTAATTAAATGAAAACCACACTAAATAGCTTCTGGGAGAATCCAATTTCTTAACACTAACTTGGTGGAAGGGGGTTAGGAGAGTAGAAATGTCCTAGAAAAAAAAATTGTTAGTTCTTTACACAGATAAATTTCCATCGTTACTGTAGAAAATAAAAGGGTTTTTAT
This sequence comes from Timema douglasi, assembly GCA_901482245.1. Taxonomy (NCBI): domain Eukaryota; kingdom Metazoa; phylum Arthropoda; class Insecta; order Phasmatodea; family Timematidae; genus Timema; species Timema douglasi. Next base: position 66,140 of record CABEEJ010000007.1, on the reverse strand, counting down.
TTCTTAGGGTTTAGTAGCAAGTCTTAAGATCATGTCGTAAACTTGCGATTTTGGAACACCCCAAAAATTAAATTCCCCCTAAGGCTACGATCATAGACTGGTGTATTGAGGGTGTTCTGTGAATAGCGAGGAAGGGTGGAGATCATTATATTGTAACATTATGATGTATAATGTTCCAATGGGACCACGCCCACTACGAACATTAATGGATGTATCGCTTCAATTCATACTACCCGCCCCAATAAAATCAATTAATCTTAGGATCCCTACAATAGTATTGTTCGCTGTTGTAGTTCTTGTAGGCTAAGAAGACATAATATAACCATGCTGGACAATATGTTTCACTACTCGATCCAAACCAATGTAAAATATATTATATCCACGTACTTACCATTTGAATATGCTGTCTTTAGAAACCTGCTAGGCTGGACGACTCACGGTAAACCAAGACCGGCGAATGGAGCAGGAAAAGCCGGTGTATCTACAAACGCGTCCCGGCACTTCAACTGTACGAGCGTGAAATGAACCGAGGACTATCTACTTCGACTAGAAGACAACTATGTTTCCGACCTCTGGCGGATACTAGAGGAACTTCCTTTGAAACATCGTATGATTGGAGATATTCACTATATTCCAATGGAGCAAGAACAACTTTCATCGAAATCCACATGGTTTTTGCAGGCATCGTGACGTCACCGCGTGTGTTTGTGTATCCCGATAACAACAATGAAATCCCTATATAATGGCTATGCTAGTGTGTAAAGACTGACTATTCTACGATCAACGATCAACGACATATCATTGTCATGGAGCTGGGCAATGGCTAGGAGAAGGACTTGTAAATGTATCAAATTCGTCGCTTAGACGAGTGGAGTTATGGACTCTAACTTTTTATCTATAATCTTCTAACATAAAAATTTTCTGTTTCAAAATTTATTATATTTATTATTTGATCGTCTATTTAAATTTAAAATACTATATCTTATAAATGTCGCCGCTCGGGCGCTGGTCGTTTACTATTGTACTTATTCTCGTAAATATTTTCAGTTACGTAATAATTAGAAGTTGACAGGTTTATATTTATTTGTTTGGAATTGTAGAGTATTCCCGTTTTTTTTAAAGTAACTTTTCGTATTTGAATATATGGTTAGAATTAACGTAACGTGATGTAACTTTTTTGAAACTTGAATTAGGATAACTTTGTAACGTAAGTTCCTTTTGAACAGCTCAGTTTTGTTTGTTTAGTTTGGGAACTGTGTGTCCCATATTCTGTCAGATCGAGTAGTCCCGTGGGTGCTTGGCTTATGTCTGGTAGTCAATCTCTCACGTTTATGTAAACTCTGTAATGTAGTCGTCAACATTTAATTTTCTTTATATATTAGATATCGTTTTCTGCGCATTACGAAACCTTTGGACCCATATCAAGGTGCCCATTAGGCCCTTATAATTTTTGTATCACATATAAATAATTACCCTGTAGTATTGTCTCATATAGACTGGTCTATCAATTTTGTGATGGATATCATGTTTCTTTTTGTTTAATTACTTGCACAACTTAAATTTGTAAAGTTGTTTACTTCGAGTATGATTTCCAACATAACTCATTATGATATAATGAGACCATTTATTGTCATCTGCGCTATTGTCATTAATTGAATAAAACTACTCTTTGTTGAATTTACATATTTTTACAGATTCCATTTTTTTGTAAGTTAGTTTATATCCTCTCCCTTTATTACCTTATAATGGTCGGGGTAATAACGAGTCGTAGAGAAGGGTGTAACAATATTAGCAAATATACTTGTTGTATAGTTTATCATTAAAACATGGAGCTAAAGTTATAGATAAACATTAGTGTAATATATATTCCTACTATGTTTTATAAAAAAATTCATTCTGATATTGTTATGTAACCGATTATCGTAGAGTTGAAAAAACTATTATTAATTGTATTTGAAGTTAATTTTAATTAAATAGCCCAAGTCCTAAATATTAAACTAAAATTCAAAACAAATTTGTATAATATTTACGTTATTATATGTTCACCACTCTGGACCGTCACAGAACAGTAATACACGCAAATATGGCATCATAAGTAATTATTTGTTTGCCAATCCGCCGTTAGATGTAACGTGTAGGCAATAGATTATACACGCAATAGGGTTGAGAAATGCATACAATACTAAAGAGGCACTACACGTTAGATTTATGATAATAGATTAAACACTTTAACAAGGAATGATCTATTGGTAGATATGCATATAAGTAGCATATTTAGTAATGTTTCAAATAAATACTAGTTCCATAAAATATCAAGAAGTGGCAGTGGCATGGTTAACATTTTAAAATCGTCCTTCTCTATGTTTACCTATTATTTAGCTTGAGTCAATGGTTCTTTATTCAAGAAAACATAAAATTACTTATTTTTCTCATGCCTCATCATGCTAAATCTCCAAATATTATTTTAATCATGAAATATTTCAGTTCTTCTTTAATTTTGAAACTCGCTTTCAAATAACTCAACGCACACGTTTTTAAAGTCAAAACGCCTAACTGAATTTTTAGAAAAGTGAATCTATTGTGTTAAAGGGGGTAAAACACCCATTGCCATAAATTACCTGTGTGTATACTAACATTTATAAAAGTGTATCTTTACTGTTTAATCCTCGGTAATGTACAGTAGTTTAAGTTATTTATACGTGACATAATTCTTACTGTAGACCTACGTCTGTAAAAGGTATTGATATTATTTAAATATTATTTAAATATACAACTTTATTATTAAATATTTAACTTAGCTCTATGAATTTTATTATTAATTCATAAGCAAAGTAAATAAACTTTTAGCTTTTTGATGATATGGCAAGGAAGGCATTTCATGCTAGAATAGTCTTAATAGAAATCCTTTCTCAAATACCAGCAATCACTTTGTCCCCTTCCTCCCCTAGACATTTTAATTTTTCCCTTCTTCGGCAGTTAAAAATCAAACAATACAAAAATCAAAGATCTTCATAAAATATTAAACATAATTGTAATAAATATTAAATAAATGTTGGAAATAGTTTATATTGTGTTTATATGCACATCATTACGATTAACCAAATTTTGATAATATTCAAACTAAATATATAAAAATTAAATAAATCTGAAAAATCCGGATAATAGCTTCTTCATGTGGTTAATATTAGTACCCTTGGAATAGGTACAGTACATAGGGCAAAGGATCAAAAGCTCCTACAAAGTAAGGGAGTCTCAATGAGGGTAGTGAAAGGGAATAATTTTATCTACTTCAAAATAGAAAATAAAAAAAAATATATATATATATATATTATTTATTTAAGAGTTGTTTTTATACTTGTAATGGCAAATTAAACTTTTAGAATAATTTCCCTGTTAAGAGTTGAGTTAGCAAAAGAAACATATGTCCATAATATACTCCTATACTGTACCACAATACTAAAAAAATATGCTCCAAAAAACAGTTAAACAACTCTGATATATTAATGATTTTTTGAATTAAAATAGCTGTCAAGAAAAATTTGATTTTAAAGGATGTCAACTTAATGAGTTGTTTTAATAAATATTGTGTTTATAGTATCTCCCTGGATCGTAGTATCAGTGTGTGCTAATAAAATTAATAAATCACTCAGTTTTTAAATAATGACTATTTAGAGCAGCGGTCCGTTTAAAGATTTTAGACGGTCTGTGATCGGGAGTTAGAAAAAAAATTATGCATTTAATTATTTTTTTAGAAGGGATAGGTTTCACCAGACTGCGAAAAAGAGTTCATGTCGCTGAAGTTAAGAACCCCTGCTTTATAAAAACAAAAACTATTTTATTTGGTTGTGAATATATTTAGAGATTTTTATTACTTAGTAAGTGGAAGCTTTGGTCCGAAATGAGATAATGATACTGGGGAGTGGAGTAGGTTATATAATAATAAGTTTCATACCTGTAATCATCACAATAAATTGTTAAGATAATCACGTCTCGTAGATTACGGTGGGCCGAACATGTAGTGCGAAAGGGAGACTTTAGAGCCGTGTTCAGGGTATTGAATGGCAAACTCAATGAGAAGAGACCATTGGGAAGACCTAAACAGGTTGGAGGTTAATATTAGAAGGTACTTGAAAGGGATAGGGTGTAATGAGGTGGACTGGATAGAACTAGCTCAATATAGAGATAGGTGGCGTACTTTGAACTTTCTAGTTCCTAATGCCATAGAATAAGTAACTAAACGGAAACTGTTTCCTAAAGATTGTTGATATTCCACGTCTTACTTCTACTTGTCTGGGCCGGTATCATATCTTAAATAAATTAGGTAAGTTTGAGAAAACTATAGCATGGATAAAATGAAACATCATTTAAGTAAAGGGAGAGTCGTTAACCATTTAAGAAAAAACACACAACAGTTCGTAATTCAAATTCTGACATCCACCATGACCTGAATATAAGACAAAACAAGACTAATACGTGTGTCTTCATAGCCACTGTTGAAGAGTTTTTCTATTTAAATTTATAAATTTAATTGATCCTAGCCCAATCCAACCTATTAAAAGTAATATTATTGTAGTTTATCGATCAAAAATATATTTTAAATATGTTTTACTACCCGTTCGGGCTATACTCAGATCTAAGCGTATAGCCCGAACGGTTAGTAAGACGCGGTGCTAAATATTATTAAGTATTATTACTCATATCTACTAAATATTCTAGTGTGTTAGTGATAAGGAAGGTTAAATTCAGAATAAGGGTACCAACATTTGTGTGGATGGAGAGGTAAAACAATTTAGGAAAAACCCTCAGTACAACTAACCAGAATTCGAGCCCCAATCTCCCTGTCATCGGCAGTCTAGTCTATCACAAGAGTAACGCCTTAGACCATGTGGCCACTGAAGCAGGTATTCTAAGTATTCAAATATAGTAACAAATTAGCATTAAATTAAGAATTAGGCTCTATTTTTTCCATCTGACAATTTAGTTGTTTATTATTTAGCAGTAAAACACAAATTAAATTTGAGTGTAGTGTATATAATTAATCGAGGATTCTTTTGAACTAAATTACAGCTTTCAAACTAACGTGCTACACAATCAGACCACAAAGCAGACACATTAATTGTTTAACATAGTTAGACTTTTAAAAAGAGTGTTTAGTCTCTTTCCATTTATGTATGTGTGTCTGTATGTATATACATGTGTCTGTATGTATATACATGTGTCTGTGTGTCCCCCATTTAAACTTTTGAGCTAATTAGCAAACTTTGGTAAATCTAGTATACACATAAACCCCATTGGGAACATTTCTAGTTAACATTTTTATCTTTCCCCAGGTCACAGTCCAGTCACCAAGGGTGTCCATATTAGTTATATCTCAACCCTCTCCAAGCCGATTGTAAAATTTGAGAAATTTTGCAAGGATGTCAACTAAACAACAATTTTGTAAGCAATTAATTTATGACTGTCCTTCTGTTACACGGAAAAAAAAAATTTAAGTTGAAATCTAATTTATCAAAATTAAATTGTATATTGTTTAAAGATGGGCCCATTTTTTAGTCATTTTTATTAAACCTGATAAACAGTTTTGTCTTATTTTTAATACCTTTTGTGCACCATGTTCTACTACCGGTTCAAGCTGTCTACACAATTTCAATAATGGGTTAGCGATGAATGGGGCCCGAAAGTTAATGCCCTTAAACACCCAAAATAATTAACCTAGAAATTTTGTACTTATTAATGACCTCAGAAACAAACAAAAATGCCCTTAAAATAAAAAGGATGCACTTAAAAACTCAGTTTTTTATCCTCAAAAATGCAAAAGATTCTCTTAAGAAATCAAATAATAAATTTAAAATCAATTTGTTCTACTTGTCCGTTTATGATAATGACTGTGAAACCGTGCAAAAGAAGAAATAAGTAATAAATTGTATGGCCAATGCAACTAATAAAAATAACTTACTTAGTACTGTTCGGTAAGAAAACATTAAGCGATGCTCATTGTTTCATGTCTGACCGTACTAGACTAATGATTATACGAAAAAACGAGTGTTCCAAATAAATGGAAATAATAAATTTGTGCATCAAAAATTACTCGTTGTGTGTTACGATTTGTGTGTATTGATTCTAAAATTAACAGATAATGTACGATACGAGTATAAAAACAAGGAAAAAATCCCAAAAATGACCTAAAAAATCCACAAATTGGCATAAACTGTAAAATCATTGAAATATGCACATATATGCACAATAAAATTAAGGTTTTAAAAATCGTAGAGTCATAAAATGTGTTTATAAACTTCTGGGACTTGGTGATGGGGTAGGTATAATTTAAAGGAAATATACCAACATATACGTGGAGGGAGAGTGTAGAGACATTTTGTAAAACCATTTATAAGTACTCTTCTCCATGATTTGATCCCTTAGCAGGTTAAACTATTAGGATGTTAAAGAATTGAAAGAAATGACTTAATTTACTAGACTTAACGGATTGAAGCCTGGCTTTATTACTAACCCACCTATCTCCGCCAGTGGTAGTGAGATCTAAGACATTAAATTTGTATTTCACTTGATGGCCATTGACGGAGAATTTGTTTATTTATTACTTTCTTGTGCATTGAGACCATTTTCCAAATATAATTTGTAATATATCCCCATTTTATCCCTATACTAATAGTTTTGCATTCTCCATAGAGCTCATTTTGTTTTACCTACTCCTAAGATAGGGTTATTATATTGTGTTGTAAGGGCCACTAAAAATCAACAATTATTTAAAACTTATTTTTTTATAACATACAATATATCCTACATTTTTAAATGGTTAAACATTTACCAAAAATATACAAAATAAGGAATTGGTATAAATTAACGTTCCGCTATACCCCATAAACACACATACAAATATTAATTTATTAATTAATCAAATATATCAGTGCTATGAATGTCCTTAAATGGTATTCAATATATTATCACAAGACTTCTGTTGGTCAATTGGATGACCATATACCACCCTCAATGACCATCCTACCCACTCATTTAGTATGGATCAGTGCCTATCAAGATATTAATTTTGAGTGATCCATACCCATAGTTGTATCAATAACCATTTCAACAAAGGTTAATTTTCATTGCATTGTGATGATTGTTTTCTTAGTGTAATGATTGAGTAAGGAAGGATTGCTATTCACATAAACTTGTAGGAAATTTGACCCAAGACGTTTCGTCTCATGGTCCAATGGAACACTAGGAGGCTGGGAAGTATTCTAAAAGTTTGACTTCATCTCTCACCACCTCAAAGCACCACTTTGAGAATCCAGTTGGAATTAATCACAATTGCTGTTTTTTATATCTATTTCCTTATTGGAGTCTCGCTATTCTCCTTTGGCATTTGATGCATATGTTATTGTACCCAGTATCAGCTTAACTAGTCCCCTCTTGTAGGCTATTCAAATAAACGAACCAAGAAGAATTCAAACAGGTCTGAGCAGATGAGAATTTGCCTGAACCGCGTTAGAGAGCTTAGGGGAGATTTGCTCACGCTATTTATTCGCACTATTTCTTGAAAACATCAGCTCCTCATATAAATACGTGATCGTAAGACGTCCCCTCTGATACAATGGATTGAAAATAGGCTCTGAATTATTCTATAGTCTTCCGCGCTTCTCCTTGGGAAGGTCTCCTTAATAGAAACTTTTTGAAACGGACCCTTCCGAGCACCTTTAGCTTTTGTTAACTCGTCGTCCATATCTTTTATTCTCCCTTTATGTGTACATTCACCAGGTGGTTTTAGGGGTGGATAAACTAATACGTTGACGCCTACCATTACTGTTCCTCTTTATTTTGCACCACCTTCTGGTCTGTGTGAAAGTAATCTTGTTTGATATATAAAGAAACATTTTCGAGAGGACTGGCGAATATACCTCACTATATCAAACCCAGATCGCATTTGAGGGCGTGAGGACCGTTTAATTTGAATTTCTTCCGTGACTTCACTTTATTCACCGCCATTGATACTTTGAAATGAAGGCAGAGATGGATAAAAGAGGATTAATATCTGGAAACCTATGAGAAAGTGAGTTCAACTAATAGTAGTCAGGTTCAAGAGGATAGCTAAATCTGTTTCGCTAAGAACCAGAATGTGTTATGTCCAAATGTAAATCATCCCGGGTGAGAGTAGGATGATAGAAACTACTATCCATTGGGCTACTCCAATGCAACCTGCTGTGTAGATTATCATAAAAAACGTCTTCCGGAAGGTTATCAAATGTATGTCAGCATGATTTATCTAAATCATGGTGAATAATGGGAAAGCTGTTTTATTAGTCTCTATTCACTCTATTCGATCAACCATGTAGAGAGTATAAATAGTTAAATGTACCCCAGAGTATATCAAGACCTTCCTACATTTGGTTCTACAAGTAGAAACTCTGCGTATATCGGCTAATGGATCACTTCTCCTAGAGTGGACTAGACGATCAACCTTCACACTGTCCCCGACTGAGAACAAGAGTGCAAAGGTTATTTCTATAGTTATTTAGATGTTAAGCAACACAAAAAGTGCCGGTGTCTTCAGACAAATCCAATAGTTTGAGCAGTAGCTGGCTCCGCCTGTTGATCACATAGAAGGGGCCATTAGGACAGCTAATGCTAACTAATCCTCTTAAAGAGGTCAGCGGCATGACGCGTTAAAGACACATATTCCTTTTCAGTTGAAAGAAAATCACCTTTGACCACCTGCTCTGTGAAATTGTATCGACTAGTCCTTCAACCTGTATTTAAAGGGACGAATCCATTCTCCTGAATGTTGTATCTGTTTCGATCGTTAGCATTTTGAAGAAAAGTAAAAACATAAAGTAAATAAAATGTATTTGTCCCACCCCTAGAAAAGCTATATTTAGAAACCAATAAGCTTCGAATTTCAAGAACATGATAATTGTACAGTCATCATTATTTCATTATGATATTTATTGCTCTTTTTTAATTAATTATTTCAATATAAAATAATAATTTGATTGATTGATCAAAACATCAGCATTGTTTGAATTTAGTTGATAATAAATAGTCTACACTTGTTTTAAATTTTCCTACCTAACTACAAAAAATATATTAGGGACTCGTTGGACTCACGTGTGTGTATTGAGAAATATTAACCCATACAATAAAGGATGAGACTAATCAAGCTTAATCACTGTTACTGTTCGCAACAATCATTATTAAATCGTTGCACAATTTTCCCTAAAACTTGACAACCCAGATAGTAAATCACATATATAATAAATTGATTCTATTATTAAGTGACTCACAGCCATGACTCTGATGCAAGAGAGTCTGGTTTTGATTCTGACGTGATGAATTTAGACTAGTTTTTCAATAACCCCCAGTTTTTCTTTACATGTATTTACTTAAACTATAAAGCTAAGCTACCCTGAACCTGTGCTAGAGCTACAGTTTTAGAATTATGACTAAACTAAAGTGTAATCTAAATATACTTTCATAGCTTCAAGATATATATAGTACATAAGATTATATACAGTCGATCTGAAACTCCATATTGGATTAAGGTATGGAAATTCAAGAAATGCTTCATCTCCTTAGACGAACAGAGAGCTAAGCAAATAACAAAATGTTAGAACAAATGGAAAAAAATTGTTTGGTAATATATTTTTTAAATTGTATGTTTATAGTATGCTTGTAAAAATGTTAATGCATTTTAAGGCAGAGTCTTTGGTGGACGTATGAAAATTGTTGGCTACTGAAGAATGACCCTAGGCACGGGATTATTCCTGAATAGCTCAGTAGTTAGAGTATTGGCATACTAAGCCAAAGGTCCCGGGTTCAATTCCTGTGTCCGGGTGTCAATTTTCAATTTTAATAATATGATTGCTAGATGCGGTTATAGCCGTAACTAACAAAAACAATAGCTTTGATCTATATTTAATCCAACCAGATATACTACAACCACACTTTTGTACCTACAAGATGATATTTGTGTGTCCATAAAATAATTTACTGAGAGTTCCCGAAAAACAAAATCAATCACTGAAGCAAAAATTTGCAATGTTATTATTATTATTATTATTATTATTATTATTATTATTATTATTAGCACCGCGTCTTACTACCCGTTCGGGTTATACGCACTTACGCTAATGTGTAATGGTAGGTTGATTGTGAGATGAAATGGAGGACCTACAGTTTAACGTGGGGTCCGAACCACGGTGGAGGCCTGGCATTCCCCACATTCACAAGATGTATTGTCAGAGGTGAAGGAAGGGTTTGTAATCAGATAACTTTGTGCCGGGACCGAGGATTGAACCCCGGCCGCCAGCACAGAAGTCTGACACCTTACCCCTAGACCGCCAGGTCACCTTTTCAACGTTAAAATACGTACCAAAAACTAATAGACTTTGTTATCTTTAAGAAGAACTTTTTTGAATGAAACCAACATCAACAAAGGTGAAAGGACCTTATCTTTGAGTAGTAATTTTCTGAGAAATGAGTAAGCCCCTAAATGATTTTGTATTTCTGAAAGGCAATTATCTGCAAAAATTATTAAAACTTTACCAAAAACCAACAGTAAATGTTTGTTTGATATGGTATTTTTTTATTTATAAATGTTAAGATTATTTTACTATTTACCAACTAGATAAGTTTTCCAGAATTCTGAAGAGATTGCAGCTTCAGTATAAATTATCTCTACCGTGGCTCTAACTTTTACTTACAAATTAAATAATATTAAACATGACTATTGAATTTTCTATTATTGTGCAGCAGCATAGCAGTAAAATTGTTCACTTTTGTATAAAATCATGAAATTTGGTGTGATGAATAGCCAGACCCAAGGGATCATTTTAAGATATTGGGCCACCTAAAAATTTACCCAGGAGCCCTCAAAATCCAAGATCGTGGTCAACATTTCAATCTTCTTTAATTGTTGTTTGATTTGATTGTTTTTAAATCCATACACGTATTTTCAGCTGCTGAATTCAAATTCAAGGTTAAAATTAAAATTGTGCTATCGGAAGCCACCAAAAAACCAATATGGCAGCCAAAATTTCATTTATTTTTTTATTGTGGTTTTAATTGACTGATTTAAGTTATTTTCATTTTATACATGTATTTTCAGCTGCTAAATTCAAGTTCAAGGTTTTGCACTCAGAACCACTAAAAAAACAAGATGTGTTAGTTTTATTGTTTATATTATTGAAAAAGTTGGATTAATTTTTTGTAAAAATAAATAATACATTTTTCAAGCGCTTATATACTAGTCAGTACCAGCCATGCTTGATATAAATAAAACTACAACTCTGCAACACACAAGTTTTAAAATTATTCACTTCAAATTATTGTAAGTAATGTTTAACATTCTCCGTCACACGCACACAGTCCAGTGCAAGAAAGTTGGACTTTTTGCATTTGCACTTATGTCCTGCACACTTCTTGGTACATTTCCATTATATGAGCTCAAAGCATGTTGAAAGTGCATATGGTAGATCTGCCCGGTGTGGTTCCTGCATTTAGTCAAAATTTTTTCATCCCCAGCGGGTTGGTGAAGGTAGCCATGACAGTTTGACCCCACACATTGCTTCTCTGGTACACTGTTCTTTTTACATGCTGAGTAAGAGCTGATTTTGTAAGAATTTTTTTTGTACATTAGAGTTTTTTGTGAACAGCTTCTTATTCAATTTGTCTATGTCATTGTAGGTACTGGTTCTATCGTACAACAAAATGACAGCTCTCTCAATGCTGTGAAAAACATATTCTGGGAGATCTTTAGATGCGTGAGATATCATGAGAAGAGCATCAGTCAATTCACCCTGTTCAAGTAGAATATTCCGTATTGCCCAGGCAGAAAAGCTAAACACCATATCGCATCCTGTTAGGGCATGAAAAATGGGAAGAGCACGTGTCTTTGATGGTTCAAGACTCTGAGCTATATTGTGAGCTGTAAAGTGTCGCAAGTTCTTACCCGTGTTTAATCGAGCCTAAGGCTCGTCTGATTTAGGGCATTTCTAGGATATAAATACAGTATAGCCAACACCACTACAGCAGTGTCCACAGTACTTATTAGTATCTGGTGGTGGCCATCTATAGATGCATGAGCAGCATGCAATAGCATAAGTGTATCAGACTCCTCAAGCGTACATGGAACGAATGTACCGAGGTCCTTCAGAGGTGGGTTGCTGAGAACAATTTTTCCATCGGCTACAACAGGCTATTTACGCCCTTCACTTAAGGTGCGGCAGAAGGGAACGCAAGTATTTCTAGCATTTTTATAGAGTGGAAATTTGTTGGCCAAAATAAATCAAATATTTCTCCACTAGCAACATGGAGTTTAGTTTTCTACACATGCTAATATCTACAGAGCTTGCATATCTGTCAAGGGTGTCCTAGAACTTGGTCAGAAAAATTTAAATAAAGAGAAACAGTGTTGACAAAATTCCAGGACACCCTTGACAGATATTCAAGATCTGTCGATATTAGCATGTGCAGAAAACTAAACTATGTTGCTAGTGGAGAAATGTTTGATTTATTTTAGCCAAACAAATCTAATTCTATAAAAACTGTAAAATTTCTCGCGCTCCCTTCTGCCACACCTTAATGGACGATGCACGAGTTCTTGAGACAGGAACAAAAAAGTTCTATTTTATTATCGCTGACATGGAGGAAATTTTTCCAGTTGCCAGGAATGGTTGATTCTTCTACTACACGCCCGGTGACCTGGTGGTCTAGGGGTAAGGTGTCAGACTTTTATGCTGGCGGCCGGGGTTCAATCCTCGGTCCCGGCACAGATTTATCTGATTACCAAACCACTTCCTTCACCTCTGACAAGACATCTTGTGAATGTGGGGAATGCCAGGCCTCCACCGTGGTTCGGATTCCACGTTAAACTGTAGGTCCTCCATTTCATCTCACAATCACCCTACCATTTACACATTAGCGTAAGTGCGTATAACCCGAACGGGTAGTAAGACGCGGTGCTAATAATAATACTACACGCCTTTTCACACCTTTTCCGCGTTTCTTTCAAATAACTTTTTTAATATGTGTCTCAAACCAGATTTAAACGTGTTACATTTATAAGTTTTGAAGCTACGAATGGAATGAATACTTCTTTGGCTTAGCCACTGAATTTATTTTGGTGAGTTTGCTTTAACATCTGTACAATAGCTGCTCCACCGATAACTAAACAGGTTACTTCAGGAGCAGTAGACTGGCTTTCCCATTGCTCTTCCATGCATGTAAGAAGATCACTCTTGATAGCAAAACTAAGTTTTTCCCCCCATCAGAAAGTGATGGAGGTAAGGCTTGATTTTCATGCTGAAAGAATTAATCCAAATCTCCACCTCATGTTTGGCAACAAATGAAAAGACGGAAAAAGTTCCACATTGTATTTAATTGAAAGAATCTGTTGCTTTCCTTTTGTCAGAGGTTTTGTTTTTGGTGTGCTCAAGACTCGCTATTTGCTGCGTTTGGTGAGGTCATCTTTAAAGAATGATACCTAGACACTTTTGGTTTGTTCATGGTGGTGTTCATGGTCTAGCATACAACAGACCTTTTGTACCTAAAATCCATGTGTATCACCTAAAAGTACATGCATAAACTTAAAATACATCAAATCTGACAATACATAACAAAGTCCGAGTTTTTGCCCGCCAACTTGGTAGTATAGTGGCTTCTGATTGCAACATGGTAACTTTAAAATTGAATGCGTTTTCAGTACCTGAAAATGCATGGATAAACTATAAATCAAACATATAAAACTATAGTAAGGAATAAAAATTGAAATTTTTTCTGCCATCTTGGTTTTTATAGACTTCCCCAAATACTAATTAGTAATTTCATTCTTAAATACGTATTCATCACCTGAAAATACATGTATGGACTGAAAATCAATCAAATCAGTGTATTAAATAGAAAAAAAATTGGCCACCATCTTGGAATTTAAAGGCTCTTGGATAAATTTTGGAATGGCCCAATATCTTTAAATGACCCTTAGGTTATGCCCATTCATCATGCCAAATTTAATGATTTTATACAAAAGTGAACAATTTTACTGCTATTCTGCTGAACAATAATAGAAAATTAAATAGTCATTTTTAGTATTGTTTAATTTGTACATAAAAGTTAGAGGTAGAGTTACGGTAAATATAGTTTAACTTTTTTTGAGCTATGCCACTGGACTTTTAAAATTATAACAGATCTAATATTATTGGGGGAATATGCGCCTTCACGGCACGATTATAATTTTTTTCACTTTGATAAAAACAGTATGGAATTTTTAATACTAGGTACAATATTATGATATTTAATTTTACAACCTCAGGGTTTCATTTATTTATTTTTACCAAAATTTTGAAAATTTAAAGGTGAAACCATATAAAACCAAGGTTAACCATGGTTTTAAAAACGAAACGTGAAAACACATGGTTTTCTAAAATTGCAGTTTCCCAAAACTCTAAACCCTAATCTTTCCGTCCCCAACAATTTATTTAAGTTAAGGTTGACTTTTAAGCCTGCGTGTGGGACAGTGATACAGGCCATTCTAAAGTGTCTCCCTTTTCCTAGTCCCTTAGACTAATTGACTAATCAAATAACTCTATATGAACGTTTCCTAAACTATATATATATATAGGACATCTATTAACATCTACAAAAACTAGTAAAATTTTATCAGCCATGAACAATGGCCTAAGTGTTTTGAATGTCTTAGTTTCAAATTTCCTTAAAAAATAAGGTCCAAATTGATTTTTTTTTTAGGTGCAAAATGATACCGAATATAAATTATTTATAATAAATCACAAGTGCTGTTCCAAGTATAATTAATTACAATTGGAATGAGTCTAAACATAACATTAAGTCTAATGTCGAACCAAATTCCGTCGGAGCAAGTATAATACCATTGATTTATCATATCATTTTATTTTTTATAATTTATTCGAGGTATTTAACGTACAATTTTCTGAAGTGACTGACTATAACAGCACACGACTTATAAACAAACTTAAATCTGCTACCTATTGAGGGAAGTTGTCGCAATCTAGCTCAACCATTGACGTGAGTGTGTACCCCTGGCAGTTAATTCAGAGAGCGTACTTTTAGGACCCCCAAGTACCTAACCGAGCGACCCCTCATCTTCCACCCACCACTCCATCATGGCTACCAATCATTGTAAAGAGAGAGAGAGAGAGAGAGATAGATACCCAAGGATCGATCTTCAGTGAGTAATTTACCCTTCAGCTCAACAACGACACATCTGTAGGACTTTTTTTTCCTTTATTAATTTTGTTTGTGGAATAGACGACGCGCGAAGAAAGTTTTACAGTCGTGGATGGGCATGTACAGTGTACAAGTCATTTACCTTGATTGTTTTCACTATGGTACAGAATATGGATTGGGCCACAGTGGAGGCCGTTAAGGTAAGTGGCCCCCCATACACAGAGAATATACTTCGCTTATGGTGAAAGCTTACAATCTTCCCTTTAGGGGAGCCACTATGACCATCTCAAATAAGCTTAATCTTGTAAACAAGCAAGATAGGCTTGCTACCTTTCAGGGTAAACTAAATGTATACCGAGCCAATTTAAATGTGGCTAATGCTTTCAATGACTACATACCACATACTACATACAATGCCAAACACTCCTCAGCTTAAGGGTGCACCACAAGCAGACTCAGGATTATTCTTAGTATTTTTTTGTTGTTGACAATTTGTCTTGAGTAAATATCTACAAAATAAGCATTTTTGAAGATCATTTACAAATAACCATATCTTTAAAAAATACTGTCATTTTTATTTATCTCTTAATGATTTATGAGTAAAACATCAATAAATACCTAAAATATATCTTTATATCAATGAAAATTTTAGTGTTTGAAATGTTTATCTGAGAACAAAAGTTCAAGTGGTTTCACAATAAAAAAATATGTAGAAACTATTCAATTAAACTATTCAATTTCAATAATATGATATTTAGATGCGGCTACAGCTGTAATTAAACTATAAGGAATTTAATATTACAAAAAATATGAAAATTTGCAAATTTAAGAAAAATTTGAAATATTTATTCAAGGCAAAGCCACGGCGGTAAATAAAAAATACATGGCTTCACAAGGCAAGCTGAAGAGTGTTGAAAAACATATAAATATGGCAGAGACTACTCTTGCACAGTCGATTTGAGAATATATTTCACAATCTCAAGGTAAATTATTCATTTATAAGAATTAGTCTGGAGGAGACCCAATAACAATCAAAAATCGTTAGTATAGTAATAAAGAGCTCAAAGAGCCTCTTTTAAATGGTTACCAAAGTGCTTTAATCACCATTGTGAATTCTGACTAAGCAAATAGTTTAAACCATTAAGCTTTTGAATCCTTAATATAGTAATAAAGAGCTTAAGGAGCCTCTTTTAAACGGTTAACAACGTGCCTGAATCGCCATTGTGAATTCAGACTAAACAAATTTGAATGTTAAGATTAAATTTAAATATCAATTCTGATATTTGTAAAATACAAAAAGGTTTGACTTTCCGACATAATTCAAACTTCTGTGGGCCTATTACTTCCACTACCTATGAAGTAATCAAGAAGATTCCAACATGTTAACATTTAACATTATAATAGAAAACAAAGTAATATTACAATAGAATGCTTGTAATTTCTCACCAAACGAATCGGTAAGTGTTAAAGCTAAAACTTATAAACCAACAAAAATGAATTACTTTAATATTTTCTTTAAAAAAATACATCTACAAAATATCACCTATAAAAGAAACATTTTCAAATTTTAAAGTTCAAACAATTATTGGTAACCACAAGAGCAATACAATTTATATTTAAACTAAATATTCCAAGCTAGAAAAAGAATCAAAAGTGGCTACCTATTAGCATATCTAAAAATTAAAAAAAACTAGCGCCCAAGCCGCAAAAGAAAAGATTAAGTGATTCATAAACAAATTTACTTTAAAAAATAAATCTACTAGTGAGAAATTATAGACGCCTACACTAAACGATGTAAATTACATAATTAATCTAAGTGTTCAAAACACTCAAACCCATTAGAGATCATTTAAATTTTAAATACTCATTAAAATATAAAAAGTTTATATATTGCCATCCTGGAGTGATTACGCCCAAGTCCAGACAAGGACCTCTCGTCGGATATAATAGTCCACTATGCTAGCTGATTATTTCCAAGTCCATACCAGGACTCGTGGTAGTGTCGGATGTAACAGTCAATCATATTTGCTTGGTTCCCTCGTTATATAGGTCTAGTTGATAGGTAAAGAGGTGGGAGTTTTAAAATTAAAATTACAACGCCACACGGCTAAGACGTGGTAACAGCACTCTCTTGTTAGCATTTGCCAAACTTGGCTTGACACCAAGTCACGTGCGCCGGACATCTGGTGATTTGATTGTTGAATCTAAGTACGTCCATCCAGTCACGTACACCAGACATCGGGTTGAATGCAGTTCAAGATTTGAGTGGCCCATTTGTAGCCCAGTTGGGCCAATCAGTGCATTTCTGGTTCCCTCTATGAGAACATGTTATTGCTGAATCATTCATAGCTTGTTAGGACTTATCTTCATTTTAGAATTTGATGCGAACAGGTTGGCCATGGACTTGTGCTAATCCACAATATACCATGTGTGAGTAAAGCACATATATTAGACGTAGTAAGGTTTGTAATCTTAGATAGTGCAGGATGTCTATGAGTATCGGCATTATTTGTAGTGGGTAGTATTCAAGTAAACTAGTTAGTCTTGCTAGTGCTACTATTGCAGGATGTCTATATGTATTGGATTATTTGGGGTGGGTAAAACTAATGTAGCATTAGCTAGTATTGCTAATGTTACAGCAGCATAAAGCCTGACCTAGTCTAAGATGGCTGAGTCATTTGATAACTCATGATCTTAATTGAGCACATATATGCAGCTGACGATTTCCGCGCGTCCATCACAGATTTTGCCTTAATATGAGTAAAGAATAACCCTAAGTATGGGACGATTCATGTATAGCGAAGTGTTTAGAGTATTTACGTACTAAACCAAAGGTCATGGGCTCAATTCCCATATTCAGGTGTAATTTCTCTATTTAAAGAATATTCGGGACTATTTTGTTCAACCTTATACACGGATAAGAGCTAGCGTTAGTTGGTAAATAAAATACCCCTATTGGCTGCTACATGGTCACCACTTTATTTTCTATCTCACATCTCTTTGTCCACACACGGATGAGTTCTAAAAGGCGCTGCAATGTCCAATGTTTGTGTAATGCAAGCCCAGTTGTAACTCCACAGGGTATTGTCCCAGGACCAGAGAAAATATGTTTTTTTCAAAGGAACTAAACCAACATACCAGCTCCTGCCGTGGACATTGAAAAACATTGTTTACAGGCTCAAAGAAATATAATCTACAAGAGTAGTAGTGGATGGGGATTCTTTGAGGGCACAACCCACCGGTACCCCTCCCCCAAATACTCACACAAACAAACATGCAACAGTAACTTATTTTATCACATTTATTATTTATATAAGAATTGGTAGCCTTTGGGCACGTGGACGAAATGTCCGACTCATGTAGTATGTTTGACTTTGGTTGGGAGATCTGGGTTTATATCTCGGTCGAATGTATTGTTTCTTTCCCTTCACACAAATGCGAATATATTTACTCTAACATTATATCGTCTCTATTTCTACCCATTTCGTCCTTTTAAATGTCAAAGAATTTTCAAATTTCTAAGATTTATTTGCTAAATAAACTCTGTGTGTATTGAATCGATCAAAAACGTTGACCCTCACATCACGTTGTATAAAGCGCCACTCCATCAGTAGACTGGATTGCTGTTGAGGATATTTGGAGTTGAGTGCTGGCGGGTGGTTATTTTTTATAAATACTTGTTTTATATTAACACCTACATTTATAAGGTAAAAAGCAAAATTGTAGGCTATGTGGTGGTCCAGTATAGTATTAAGAATTTAATTACATTTAGTAGTAAGTCACTCACTTTGTTGGGCATGCAGCTCTAAGCGTCAAGCTAATATAATTTGGTTTTCCGGTGAAATATGAGTTTGACGTGAACGAGCAGTGAAACATGCTAAAAAAAAAGAAGAGAAAGACTAGTTTCCCTTTATTTGTTAAGTAAAATATTTTCTTGCCTTAATATATTTTTTCGGTAAAAATATCTCATGAATATTTCAATACATTTTAGTAACATGTTTGAATTTTATTTACCAAATATTTCACAGATCAAAGGCTAGGATTGAGCTGTACCGCTCAAGCCCTGTAACATCGAGATATCCGCACACTCCAAAATACGAAACTGAAAGGCTCCAGCCAGAAAGGAATAAGATCGGGACCTAATTCCTCCTTGGATGTAACAAAGGGTCCCGACATTGACAAATGAAGTTAAGGTGGCTCTATATATTTAAATAAACACGTATTATCTGATGGAATGATTGAATTTATATAAATAAAATACCCTGCCAAGGATTTGAGCCCTGAACCTCCAAATTTACGCTCCGACCACGCTATTACCTGAATTACGTGGGTTCTTATCCATGTTGTTCAGTATAGAGTGTGGTTTAGTTTCGGTTCGTGTTATACTCATACATTAATTACTGTAATAGAATAGGGATTATGAAGGTATAATTATTTTACAGGAAATATATCCGCATTTGCGTGGAGGGAGAGTGAGGAAATTTTTGGGGAAGTCCTACCTCAGTAAGACCGACCGATCTTAACACGAGGGAACGCGTTAAGCAATGCGGCCACCGATGGGGGTCAGTATCTGCTTGAATGACACACTTACAAGGAAGATATCTCGTATATCTAGGTCGATGCATAAATCCCGATGACCAGGGTTAAATCCCTTTCCGGGTCTCACGTTTTGTTACTGTTTACTTTTTTTAATTAGGACCACAAGACAAAAATAAAAGTCAAAATGTTACCCACATATCGAACAAATTGGAGGCTGCTGCCTAGACCAACGCTGTGGGACACAATTTTATTTATCTTTTAAATTAATCCTTTCGTGTTTGTAAATCTAATTGGTTTCGCACCCTTGTATTTTCCTCCAACTCCTATATTTCATGAACGGGTGATAGGAGGTGTTGTATTCCTATCACCATTTCCTCCTTCGTTTCCCCCGGCTTGTAACCGTATATATGAAGGTTCTCTCCATTGTGTACACCATCCCGGTACGCAAGCTTCTAGACTCTTCTGTTCCTGGTGTTTAAATACACTCCCCTGACAACCTTGGAAAGAGCCGGCAATGGAGCTCCTTTTGTTCTCTGCTTGTTGAGTGATCGTTTTTACCGACAATATCTTCTCACTCCACACCTTGGAACCACTACCCCTTGTTTTAAGCTTTGGAGGGGAGGGCGGGATTGGAGGGAAAGGATTGATATGTTTATATAGGGAAAAAATATAAATATAGGTGAGGGGGAATGAAATTATGTGAGACACGTGCGATTTAAGGTTATTCGACAAACATAATTAATAAGAATTTTTGAATCTATAACATCGTGACTGGGAATTTAGCATTATGAGGGGGGAGGGGGGGGGTAGTGTTTTCTTGTAAAATATAGCCCATTCCAGTCACAACGAACAGGTAAATAAACCAGCGCCGGGTATATAAAAATCTGCTAGATTGTACTGTCGCTATAATCGATACAATCAAAACAAGAAATTTCATGAAATAAACATTTCAAAACTATATTTGCAGTGATTCATTCAGACACATTAATCAAATTAAAGCGTAAAGTTAGGCTAAAAAAAATAATAATTCTAAATAATTGCATTATATAGTACAAAATTATATAAAATCAAGTTATCGGAGTATAAAAATAACAATATAAATATACATGGTAATTAAAAATAATGTAATTTTACCACTTTTGAACTGCTTAGGCCTATACATTGAAAATGACTTTTATACATTAATCACTTTATCAAATGGTGCATAGAAAGCATAAAAGAGCAAGTTTGACCCCTTATAACTCCTAAACTGTAATGATTTGAAATAATTTAATCAATTTGTATAGCCTATAATTAAACACTTGTTAAAATTTTGCATATATATATATATATATATATAGATTTGTCGAATGCCCCTAAGTATTAGTACAATCTCATTGGAGATAAAAGTAGTTCATCATAGTCCCACTATAACACATTTCTAAAATGTTATATTGATAAAATTGTTTAAAGCGTTAAATTAAAAAATCTTGATTTGATTTTTTGCTTTATTTATTTGTATTCGTAATTAAAAATAAAATTTTGGTTTTAAATCTAAATTGAATTTTAATTATGTCTACAGAGATCCTTTTCTATAATAATGATAGGCTATTTTTTGTTTATTAGTGTCTTACTGCTCGTCCAGGATATTCGAATTTAACTGCGTTTAGTAAGGTATTACCAATGATGATTAGATGCGAGTAAATGTACTCACGTTTGCCCGGAAGGATCGTGGAGAAAACCATCCTCGGTACAACCGGCCGGGATTTGAACTCCCAACTTCCAATCACCGGAAAATCAGACTAAATGAAGATAATGTTTAATCAGTAAGCCCATCCACTGATGCGGGTTTAAAATTGATTATTCCCAAATAAATCATAATATGAAATTTTGCACGATAGCCTACCCGGTAGATATGTTCTGATCGTTGCCATATTTATTCAGCACAAGTTTCCATGATGATACAAATATTAACATCGATTAGGCATTAAGAGTCGTTGAACATTCAAATATCGCTCTTAAATTAGGCTTCTTCTGTTATTCTGAGTGGTAAATAGGTTATCTTGGAGCTGGTAGTTGTGTTTATTCTACAATTGTTATGCATGGATGAAAATAACATGGGAAAATCATTAAGCTGTGGATTCTAGAGTGTATTCGTAACTTACTCTGTGGAATAAGGAACTTGAGATTCATCGCCACATTTACAAACGTACGCCAGCTACCCCTATCATGAGCTAATTCTATCCAGCTCTCCTCTTTACATTCTAGGTTTATCTATTTCACGTCCTTTCTGATGTTATCCTTCCATTTGCGTTTAGGTCTTTCCAATGGTCTCTTCCTATTGGGTTTGCCTGTTAACAACAACAATAATGTTCTAGAATCTCCCATTCCCGCTGCATGTCCTGCCCACCTTAATCTACGAAACTTAAATATCCTAACAATATTGTGTGATGAGTACAAGTTATTTAACTCGGCGTTATGTAACCTCATCAATTCCTCAGTAGTATCATCCCTATTTGGACCAAATATCTTCTTAAGCACCTTGTTTTCGAAATCCTAAATTTTATTTCGTCGTGTAAGGTAAGGGACCACGTTTCACACACACAGAGAACCACCGGTAAAGTTGTTGTTTGCTATATTCTGAGATTTACTTTCCTTTAAACAGGGTATTCGTCAACAACCTACTGGCCGATGCATGCATTTTCCGACTGTAAGTTTTTTTACTAATTTCCTCGCTAATAACGTTATTGCTAGTTAAAGTTGTTCCAAAACTTTTAAACTTATTAACCACGTCAAATTATATGTTTTTCTAAGTAATCTCTAACTTATTGTCCTCAAACTGTGTTCTTTCTGTGATCATATTATATATAACTTTGTCTTTTCAGTGTTCACTTCACTTCTATTTCCTTACTAGCCTCTAATAAGATTTCTGTATTTCTGGCCACATCTTCCTTACTATTTATTGCCCAACAAATCTAAATTATTTGGATATATTAGTAGCTGCATTGTACCGTTTAGTGTTAAGCTTTCCCTACTCTCTTGCCTTACCCTAAGAGCATACTCTAAGGCTATATTAAAAAGTAATGGGCAAGATGCATCTCCTTGTTTCAACGCGTTATGTATTTCGAAAATATCTGATCTCGAGGAACTCTAAAGTGTATAGTTACCAAAATGTAGGCTTGACATTCAACCCTATTCTAAGACAGCTCCATCCAATCTCTAGCCTGACAGCCAACCTCCTTCCAATCCATTTGAACATTATGCTTTCATAAACATCTCAGATTACCAAGAGGTCCAGTTTCTTCAGGTTTATCAACTAAAATGTTGTGTACACGCTTATAATCATCCATATGTACCACGTGACCACTCAACCTCAGCCTGTGCACCTAGATCATCCTTAATATGTTTGGGGATAGATACAAACTATGAGGGTCTACATTAAGTAGCTTTCTCTATTCTCCTGTTTGTTCATCCCTATTGGGTCCAAAAACCTTTCTCAATACCGTTTTCTCAAAACCCCTCAATTAGTTATCTTAGTATCGAGTGAGAGAACACGCTCCATATCCGTAAAGAACAACGGGTAAGATTATAGTGTTGTATATTCTCAGTTTAATATTCTTAAATAGAAGAGACGACAACAGCTTACAAATTGAATAACAGCAATCATCGTGTGCATTAGTTTTGTCTGTGACCTCCCCTTGAGCTTCAACTATCTGCCATTATAGTTTCCAAATAATTAAATATGTTACTAAGACCTACAAGAACCCAAAACGCAGTGAACCGTAACTGACGTACAGGCAATCGGCTACACAAGCCATTTTGTTCGCACGTTCAGATATCACTCGTTCCTTAAATACTGAATGGTATCAAGATAATCCTATAAAGTTATGTATTAAGACTTACGACCATTGGCGCATGATGTCAAATATATTGTTTTAAATTCTCGCTTTAAGGCTTAGAGTTTCATTATAAAATTGCGGTTTAATATTATAATCTGAACCAGATACTATTTTAATTCAGAAATAATTAAAACTACTTTAACCACACTCAGCAGTAACTTCTAGTTTGTGGATATATAATTACGTAAATGACAATGGGAGAAACTTCTAGTTTGTGGACAGTAGTTAGATTGTTTCAAAATATGGCATTTACGATTACGTCAAACTATCTCGATAAAAGTAGCCAACAAACTAGAGTTTATGCAATATTTTTAAGGATCTATAATTATCTAAAATTTTCTATTGTTGGATGATTTGATTATATAGTACAGTTATGTCAAAATTTCTGCCCGAGTCATGTTTATGTGGGGACCTCGGACCTTTTGATGAATCAACATACAATGTGACTTAATTTGCCTTTTGATAAACGTTGGAGGAATATATCATTTGAATTTATGGAATTTGTAAGTTGGCCATTATTTGGTGCAATCTAGCAAGTGAGTTTGGTGTATTAAATTTTATTTAATACTAAACAAAGATCGATCCTCAAACATGATTAAATTTCCGTGCCCAATATGTGCAATATCTGTCAGCACACGAGTGTGTTTTCGATCATGAAAAAGAACAAACACCCGGGCGATCACATTTACCGATACGCATTTGTCATCTATTTTGAGCGTGACTTCACTCACGCACTTAATGCAAATATAAAGTTTCAGATTTTTTTGTTTAAAAACATAGGAGGTTTTAACATTTTACGTAATATTATTTTTGTTGTTGTAGTAAGACTTTGAAATTGGAAATTTTTTCATTTAAGATGGTGAAAACATTGAACATTATGAAATGCGGCTCCCTAATTTTTCACTTATGATGGTGATAATGTTGAACTTTATGACATGTGGCCCCCTCATTTTTCAATTTAAGATGGTGATAGTGCTGAACTTTATGAAATGCGGCCCCCTCATTTCTCACTTAAGATGGTAATAGTGCTGAACTTTATGAATGCGGCCCCCTCATTTATCACTTAAGATGGTAATAGTGCTGAACTTTATGAATGCGGCCCCCTCATTTCTCACTTAAGATGGTGATAATGTTGAACTTTATGAATTGCAGCTCCCTTGTTATTTTCAATGGTCAATGTGGCATGTATGGTCAAACAATTGACACGCCTTATCTAGTAAATCAATATGAAAAATTTGTAAACTAATAACAAATGTATGTTTACGTTTAAGACTGATCTCAATAGTAAAAATAATAGTACTATTTGTATTAAAAATAATAAAATGTATACTTTAGTTATATTGATTATATTTAATGCATTCGTTTATGGTTTTAAAGGTTATTTAGGTTAATTAACGGCCCATAGTAAAGTTATGGAGCTATATTGTAAAGAGAAAATTCTGTGTATATAAAAAATCTCACCTGTGAAAATAATGCTATAGCTTATATCGATAAAATCACTCAAGATTCCACATAGTTATTGGACAGGACATGTGTAGTGATACTGTTTTGGGCCCCTCTCATTTCTTCAAAGTCATGGATGAAGTGTATTTTTCTATAAATAACTGTATATAAATTTTCCTTTTAATACCTAATCCATGGATGACCAGGCGTTTTCAGAAGTAAATTCAATATAATACGTTTTAAATCTTTCTTTCTTAAAAAAAAACCCCTCTTTCATTCTATTTGAAAATCTGGTGATGAGTTAGCTGCCTTCTACCCAATGGGAAGCTAGTCTTTGCAACATCTGGTTGTCAGGAGTTATCCTATTAGTTGGTTTTAACACTGAAGACAAGGGGTCCAAGAATCAAGGGGTGGGTCATATATAAGAGGCTGGAGCAGCTTGTGCACACACAGAATATAGTAATCTCATAGTAATCTCAATAGTAATCTCTAGCTAGTTTTTAGCAATCTTTATCTCAATCTGTTGCAAGCTCTAGCACTAGATATGGCTCTCCACGTCTGTTCGTTAAACAAATAACAACTGTATCATTTTGATGTCAATTTTATAATAGTGAAAGTGTAATTAACTGAATAAATAGTAAACAAACATTAATTTTCACTAATTTCAACAGAATTACATATAATCAGATCATCATATAGCCGTGTGTTGGCAAGTGCGCAGTAGGGCATGCACGGGTCATCATCATAATCGGAATCATCATAGCTGACAAGTGTGTATGTTGTAACTTGTAAATCTGAGTGAAGGACATCATTATGATGGATATAGTGGTTACAGAACACTAGACTGCTTCATTGGTGATGACGTGGAGAAAGCGTGAGACTTATCGACTCTGGTTTGCTGGTAATAGAGAGGTCGGGATTCGAATATCAGTGGGGTGAACTGTGGGTAGTTTTTCCTAAATGGTTTATTAACTTCAATCCCTCAAAAAGAGGTACATTTCCTCTAAAAGCTTACGTTATTTATCTCAACCCCATTAGCGTAGTTAAATTAATTAAAGACCGGACCGCATGGTTTGAAAATAAAAATATCTCTACTCCTAGTCCCGGTAAAACATACAAATTGTTTTTAGAACCACGTTTGACTATCTGTTTGGGCTAGCCTATACGCATATGTACTAATTACTCTAATGTGTTAGGTATGAGTTACATTTAATTTAGAGGAAATGTACCTGAATTTTAATAGAGAAAGAATGAATAAACATTTAATCAAATCAACCTTGGTACACCCGACCTGGTTCGAACCCCGATCTCCCAGTTATATATAGTCTAGTCATTTGCGAGAGTAGCGACTTAGACCATTTGGTCAATGAAGCAGGTCACATTAAGCTAAAATTCTGAAACGTCCAGTAATGGACGAAGATAAACAAACGAAAAGTATATTACGTTATAAAAATATTAGTTTTTTTAAACCATATTTACCTGTTGTGTGTTGAATTAATCTAAAGTTATATTTATCGCAGTGTATTAAAACATATTGATCCATCCCCTTCTTTGTCTATGGTCGTGCCGAACTCATCAGCTCTCAAGCGGAAAGGTTATTCCCCACTCAATATGAAATTAACCTGACACCTTCTCTCTCAAGTAACACGCAGAGTAGACGGTGATTGGTTCTTTGGCTCCGGGTGCGGAGTTATCGAGTAATATGTCAGGTGTCATTTATTATAATTTGTTAATATAACCTGGTACTTTATTATAGAGCTGTGGACCAACTAGGAAAAAACTGCTAAATTTAGCAAGCTGGTTTTAAAATAAATGTGTTGGTAAAATGTACAAAATCCATGTTGGCTTCAGGCTAATAAATAAACTAGATTTATTATATAGACTAGAGTATGTACCGTAACATGTTGGAGCCGCTTCAGGGGTGGGCATGAGACATAAAAACAATGGAATGATTTCTAGTACACATGTGTTCCATGTTAACTTGTTACTGTGTTAGGCCGGTGACAGACTAACGTTTTGGTCGCCTTTTGGTCACTGCGACTCAAACGCTGCGACCAGGTCGCGCCAGTGTAATGTATTGTTTCATATGAGACGCTCACAGCGACGTTTTCAAACCTGTCGTGGCATTTTTGTTGCAGCGACCAAAGCGTTATTGTCACCAGCCTTAACGTCAGGTTGCTTACATTTATTACTGTTTTTTGCCTGTGGGCTAGGTTGGATTTTTTATTCAAGTAATATATTATTCCACTACCGGCTTACTAGGCATGTCGTTGCTTCAAACGCCTTAAAACATAACTTAAAATTAGGACAGGAAATATATCCAGTCCCCGGTCGTTAATCTATCAATATGAAAGGGTAAACTCATATTTTGATCATTTATACATTTTCTGCCATGCCAGTAATCGAATCCGGGACCCTTAACTCCGTAGTTATATATGCTACTAACTGAGCTAAGGTGTCGGACTGTTCGAGTTATATTTATACTTCAGTAATGTGGAGCTACTAACATAATAAGAGGTGCTCAAAATGGTCACCCTAGGCCTGAATGCAAGCTTTGCAATGCAATGTATTTCGAAAGTGTGGGATTCTAAGACGCAAAAACTGCAGGCAGTATGAGTCTTAAACAGTAACTCAGTTTTTATAATTTTAACGGCTTAAATTTATATTTTAATTTTGTACCTTCCTTTATTCACTATAACCACCTTAAAAAATAGTCACGAAGCTATAACCTTAACAAGTATTGCCACCCCACCCGAAAAATGCCATGACTCCTAGGTTGGAAACCCCTGGCCAAATATATTCAATAAGAAGAAGATTGAGAGGTTGAACAACTCATTGCGAAGTTCACCTATTAAAATTATAGATGTGGAACAATAAATATATTTTTTAACACAACGTATTACTACCCGTTAGGGTTATACGCTTGTGTAATAATTACAATAATGTGTTAGGGAGTAGGAAGACTTAATTTAGATTAAGTGCACCAGTTCTCGCATGGAAGGGGAGTGTAAAACAATTTAAGAAAATCATCCTCAGCGTACCTAACTGGGATCGAGTCCCATCTCCCCGTCTTTGGCAGTGTAGTCTAATACGAGAGTAGTGCGTTAGACTATAAGGCCACCAAAGCACGTAATAAATAATTGTTTGTTTGTTTGTTTTCCCGCTGGGTCTTACCACCCATCTACCTAAGTGAGGTAGAAGTAAGGAAGATAGAATTTAAAGAAAATTTAAATGAATTTTTGTCGAGAGAGATTAATAAAGCATTTAGTATAAATCCCCTTTAATATACTGGGCTCGGATTTGAACCCCAACCTCTCGTCACCAGTAAACCATACTAGGTGAGCCTGACATTTAGCCTACACGCGGGTATATACAAAATAGTCAAAAGAACTGTATCGTGTTGATTGATGCGGGGTGCAGGATGATTGAAGCTGTGTATTCGGGTGAGTTGTGGTTGTTAGGGAGGGGTTATAGGGGAGGGGAGGCTGGCTTGCAGGCGGGAGGGGACCCGCCCAACCTGTTGAGTCCCGCGCGTCGCACACCCGCTAGGCGCTAGTGCTGCCGTGGCCTGATCCTGCAGCGGACGTGTGGACTTGGAGGCGAGTGGTTATTCTCACACGGCTACAGCGGGGCTTTCTTGAGTAGAGCATAACCCATCGTCCCCCCCTTGCGAGACAAGAATAGGGTTTAACCGAGGTGTTACAGCGTTCCCGTTCGTGACTGTCCTGTGTTTTCAGGCATACCCTGCCCCCGTGTGAAGGACGGGTGTGTTTCTCTCTTGTTTACGTTCGAGGATGTTGGTGGGTTTCGCGGTGCAGGTAAACGCCACCATTGTTCCTCGATAGAAATCAGATCGTGGGATCTCCTCTGAATAATCACTCGGAGGTGATCAAAGCTCGGGGGTTAACAAAGTGGAGTTAAAATTCATCGTTCAATTAATTGTAAATTAACAATAATCTAATGTTCGTCTCGGTTCGTATAATTGCTAGATTCGTGTTTCAATTGTTTAACATGTTTAATTAACTAGTATATAAAGTACCAAATCTACCAGCTCTTGCCATTTTACTAATCTACATTTTGAACTGCAACTCTTATCCCATTTAAAAAGCTTACAAAAATAATTATATTATCATGAAATAGTTCTAAGGGATGCACGTCGGTGGTTTTATGGTCCAAGGCGTCACCCTAGCTATCGAGTTTAGTTAGAGATTTTCTCCCAATATATCCATGCAACTTCGGGAATATTTCTTATAAACATATGGATAGTCCAAACGAGTTTTTTGACACCAACATCTTTTATAAAGGGATGATTTTGATGTCACCATGAAATGCTCACGCTAGTTTTTTATTAAAATATAAATACACATTAATATGATATCATAATTCTATACCTGAATCAACAGCTATGCGGACCAAACTTCAAGCTAGTCTAGTCTAGTTTGCCGGTTATGGGTTTTTGGGGTTTGAATTCCGACCCGGTGTAGTGAGGGTACTTTTTTTCTGAACTGTTTCCCACTCTATCTTCACTAAAATACTTGTACATTCCTTTAAAATAAATGCATTATTTTTACCCCATCAGTATATTTAAATTTATGGGTATCCTGGATGCGTTGTAGAGAGAGGTGCAAAAATAAAATCTGCAGAAAAGAGAATTAGAAATTAGTTTTTTATTGAAATTAAAATTTTAAATTATCCATTATATATTAACCAAGATATAGTAGTTATAGGGCAGTGTTTTGAATTTAACAGCGCAAATTTTGTAATGTACTATCACAAAACTTCTTTAATATGGTCACCTCTACATTGTATTCCAATAAATATACTATCAATGATGGTTTCTTAAAATTTTATCCTAAAGATGTATGTGCAATAGTTAATGGATAGCTAGACCGGTTAGTAGTAATGATTAAGTTGTTTTAAGTTAAGTTATTTTAAAACGCATTTCATTTCTTGGGAAAAACGTTCAATATGCTTTATTTTAAATACATTAAAATAATATATCATGAAATTCCATTAAAGTGGGGATGAAGGGGGCGTGGACTTAGGGAATTGATTTAATAGTTTTTGTAGATACACTGATTATTGTCCAAAATAAATTAGATATTGCTCCATTAGAAATATAGAAATGAATTTTCTTCACGTGGTGATATTAACAATTGTTGAATATCTGCCATGGACATAGCGGCAGTTGATGATGAACTTTGTAAATTAAGAAAGAAAGTTGTCATTACATTCCTGGACACCCTTAACAGGTATTCAGGAACTGTTGACATCACCGTGTGAAGAAAATTAAACTCTGTTTCTTTATGACAAAATAATGTTTTGATATAAAAAAAACCCTTCAAAAACACATCTTTTTTCACGTCCCCTACACTCCTACCTTAAATATAGTTGATAAATTACATCTGAACAAAATATCCAGCTTGGTTATTTTGTCTTAGAACACTAAGATCCCGTGTTTGATTCCCGTGTCAAGGTGTAATTTACATACCACATTTAATCTAGTTGAAAGAGCTATAAAGTGACGAATGTATCTGCAACAAAAATTAATTTTTTATCTTTTAAAATAGAATCAATATACTTTTGATAGTGTTAACTAATTTAATATAATGTTGTTAAATGACAAGTAATCTTGTGGTTTAGGAAAAGGGCTAGTCTTATGGCACTCCTT
The DNA here is from genome assembly GCA_901482245.1 of Timema douglasi. Taxonomy (NCBI): domain Eukaryota; kingdom Metazoa; phylum Arthropoda; class Insecta; order Phasmatodea; family Timematidae; genus Timema; species Timema douglasi. The sequence continues at coordinate 35,396 of CABEEJ010000007.1, read as the reverse complement.
TTCACGAAACTCGTTGATACCAACGATAGCTCAAACTCGATCTTTGGAGCCTTTTTTGTGTGTGTTGTCTTGTCAAAATATAAACAATGAGTAAAATACCATAGTAGAGCTTTAATTATTTTAAATCGTGAATTATTCATCAAAATATTATTTTTTTTATAAAAGGAAATATTACGTTATCGTGTACGGGTATGGTAAAATTTTAAATAAATAAAATTTTATCTAAAGCTTCCAAAAAATGTGCACATTTTTTATTTTAAAATATTGTATTCCAATTTTAAAAAATTACATTTAAATTATATTTTAATCCACAAACAAAGTCAGAAATAGCTCATTTAACGAATTTAGTAGAAACTGGAGACACAAACCAGTGAGTGACAAAATAATTATCTTGATTAGAGCTTTGGTGAAACTCATGTTTTCTTGAAAACTAGCAATTATTTTAAAAACTATAAAAGTGTACACATATATACAGGATTACAAACCCATATATACATATATAGATACATACATAGGTACATAAATATATTGACACACATACATACATAGCCACATATATATTATACTATATTTATTATTAGAAGTTTTGTCTTACGACAAGTCCATTCTTTTGTCATTGAACTTAGACCGCCCATGCGCCTTGTCCTCTGCCTCCTCTTTCAGCTACCAGAATTTTCTTCTTTCCTTCAAGTCATTCAATATTGTAATCCTCCTTCTTCCTAACCTCAACTTTTCCTCATCCTTTACCTCTATGACGTAGCTCTCCACTTTTCCTCATCCTTTACCTCTATGACGTAGTTCAGAAAACAGTTCATCCTAAGGATGTGTTCGATCCAGTTTGAATTGTACTGAAGAATCACACCCAAATGGTTTTCTTCTCACACACTCTTCTTAGTACTTATGCATTTGCCATCCTGTCTGTCCACATGATATTCTCAAGCCTTCTCCAGCACCACATTTAAATAATTTCCTAGTATTTCTTTCCCATCTTCCTAAGAGCTCAAGTTTCTACTCCATACAGCGCAATGCTCCAAATATAGCATTGCATCAGTTTCTTCCTCAATTCCAAACTCAACTTTCCGGTCAGCAGTAACTTATAGTTGAAAGCTTCCTTGGCCATGGCGACTCTTGACCTAGTTCCCTTGGTGCAGTAGGTATACTTTGTTAGCAGACTTCCAAGGTACTTAAACTGCTTTATGTTTTACATCTCCTGGTTTCCTATTTTGATTCACAGTGGCGCTTCATTTTTTAAGTCAACATCGCTTTTGACTTCTCAATTTTGATCTCCATGCCATATCTCCTCTCTGTCTCCATCAGCTGGTACATAATTTCCTACAACTCTTTGTTTATTTTGACCATTAATGCTAGGTTATCTGCTTATTTTATTGTGCTGATGACGCGTCCACATATCCTGAAATTGCCACGTCCCTCCAGAGTTTCTCTGACCAACCAATCTCCATATAAGTTTAACAGACTTGGTGACAAACAACATTCCTGCCTCACTCCTATTCCTATTTCTACGCTGTTGGTCTCTCAATTATTCAGCCTCACCTTCACTCGCTGTTCAAGGTACAGGTTTTCAAACAGATGATACCGATATTCTTGAGGATTTTCATACATTTCTTCCACTTCACACTATAGAACACCTTTTGCATACATACACACATACATACATGCATACATACATACATACATACATACATACATACATACATACATACATAATACACACATACATACATACATACACACATACACACATACATACATGCATACACACATACATACATAATACACACATACATACATACATACATACATTCATACACACATACATACACGCATACATACATGCATACATACATACATATACATACACACATACATACATACATACATGCATACATACATATACATACATACATAAACATACATACATACATGCATACATACATACATACATACATACATACATAATACACACATACATACATACATACACACATACATACACACATACATGCATACACACACACATACATACACACATACATGCATACACACATACATACATAATACACACATACATACATACATACATACATTCATACACACATACATACACGCATACATACATGCATACATACACACATACATACATGCATACATACATACATACATACATACATATACATACACACATACATACATACATACATGCATACATACATATACATACATACATATACATACACACATACATACATACATACATATACATACACACATACATACACATACAAATACATACACATACAAATACATACACATACAAATACATACACATACAAATACACATATATACATTTACATGTATACACACATATACATATATACATACATATACACACATCTGCTCAAGCCATTATACTAGTTAATATGAATATTGTCTTGAGGATTTTGTTAATTTCCTAATTTTATGTTAATTTTATGTTTCTGTATATTTTCCAAAGCCCTAACCAAATACAATTATCACTTAGCAGCTCACACTGGTGGCCACACAGACTAAGAGTCATTCTCGTCTACTCTGACATTCTTGTGATGGGTAGGTCTGGTTCTAAGTCTCGATAAGGTGTTCTATGTGTGTTTGTATTAATTGTTTACAAATCTTACTACATGCAAATGTATACACAATTTGTCTAAAACTAAAATGTTCTCATGTTGATATCAGTAATTCAAGAATGTGAATAGTTCGAATGGGTAGTAAGACGTGATTCCCAAAAATAAAGATGATCTATATTGGAGGTGAGTGTCACACTTTTAGAGCCGTGGGAAATACTTGACCTATTACATTCTCTTGAGCCCTTGGAGAGATAAGTATATATTGTGATCTTAAAAAGAATGAACTTAAGATTTGTTTATGTAAAAATTTCATTACCCGCTAAAACAAAAAAAGTTGTTTTTGCGATGCCTTCCATCTGTCTGTATCTTGGCCTAGCTGAAACTATTTTATCAATTGGCCTAAACCTTGTTATCTAGGGTTTACATAAGGTTCCCCCGAGGGGTTTTTGGAATTAGATGTCCAACCCTGAAATTAAGGGTAGTCTACCGTAGGGCAAAAAAAGAAAAAATCTATGTTCTCAAAATCCGATCTTAATATTTTGATTAGATTTTATATCGAGTCACTGTTACAAACAAAATGGCAATTCTCATTAACCCATTAAAATGGCTTCCAGGATAATTTCCATAAACAGAAATTTCCAATTTCAATCATATCCCCACAACTATTTCATACACGAAATATCTTTTCGTTTTAAAGCTATAAAACTATTAAAACTGAAAATATTTTATCTAAAATATACTTTTATAAAACCAATAGTTTCTGATACAAACATGTTTTTTATGAAGGTCTTTGATTTTTATGCTCCTTTTTGGACAGAGATGTTCCTCTTTTTTTAATTTGTATGTAACAAGTATATTATTTCATTTATCCTCTTTAGTGGGGTGTTTTTTCAACAGTGTATTTTATTTTGATTTATAAATCTTACTAGGTATCTATTTTAAGATAACAGAGAGAGTGAGAGAGAGAAACGCCATGTGGTACATCATGCCATCTATTTTACTAACGTTAAATTATTAAATCTTAAATATTTACTCGCCTAATAATGAAATAAATACTAAAAATGTATTTGAATAAAAATGAAGCAATGTGCTACATTTTAAATTTTTGGGGAGTAAATACAGTTGGAATTACCACTACTAATAAAACTTCGTATTTAAAACCCCCTAATTTTCAATATTTAGGTATACATAAAATATCATGATCATTGAAATTACCTTTAATCATTTTTTAGATAATAGTCCCTGAAAGCCTAAAGATTACAATCAGTAATACAGAGATGTTGGGTGGATTTTATTATATTTGGGATGTTCTTCTACAAACATGCAGTATACTATCAGTGATACAGTGATACAGTGATGTTGTTTTGTAATATATTTAGAAGATGGATGTTCTCCTACAAACGTCCAGTATTACATCAGTGATGTAGAGGTGTTTGTTAGGTTGTTTTATCCTTCAGGGATGTGTATGTAACTATCGAAATTCTTCAGTCCTTTAAAATTTTATTAAAAATTCCATCTATACTAGAGGTTGACAACCTCTTGGGCCCCGATAAACTATAGTATCTCATTTAAAGTCCCGTGATAACCCCTCATTTATACACTTTGCTTTCACTTCTTCTTATTTGTCTGTGCATTTTATTAGTCCTTTTTAAAAAATGACACCTGAACACGGAACTCAAGATTCGATTCCCGTGTCCAGGTGTGGTTTTTCAAAATCTACAAATATGATACTTGATGCGTCTGTATTAGTACTAAAATTATTTCGATCTCCCAAGCTTCGCTAGTAATACACAGTACAATTAATAGTACAATCGCATGTTTTTCTATATACATTTTATACGTAATCCTTAAATTCAATCTCTCAAATAATTTTATCCCCACTACTATAGAATAAACTATAGAATAAAATAGATGGTACATTTTCATATACATAATTATATTATTTTTTAGCGCTGTAATTTACTATCCGTTCAGGTTATACGCTTTTATATTAATTACTCACTTTGCTCGTTGGGGGCTCCACCCCCAAACCCCTAGTGTGTTTTCTTTACAAGTGGATGTAAACTAATGTAATTCCAGAGCCGTTTTTAATAGGTCTTACCGTTTAGCCCCAAGAGACCAAAGAAAGGTCCGCACCGACTTTAAAGTGTCTCCGCCATTTTGAATTTTTTTTTCGGGGGTTAACTTTTTGGAATTTTCTCGTCGGTTACAGGCTAGAAGCTATAAGTTTGCCAAATTTCAAGCTTATAGATTACATTGAAGTGGGTAAACATTAATGCCAGTGAGTGAGTCAGCCATGTGGCTTTATAGTAATATAATAACGTTAGTAATTTTAGGGATGAGGAAGGTTATATTTACATTTTCATATTAATTGTATTAAATTTTCCTATAACAATCCCAACTATGACCGATTAAGGTTAATTTAGGCACACTCAAATATAATTTGAAAGTACGTGATACATTTTTGACTCAGACTCAAATATCGACTTTTATTGATAATTTAGTTTTCTTATGTGATCGACTAAAAACTGCCGCGATAACGTTAGGCGAGTTTCCGGGCTCTGATTTATACAATGGTACTAAGCTGGTTTCATTAACGTCCATAAAACATCGGACTTAATGTTTCTTTGAAGCTTATTAAATCTTTCAATTAACTGCTTTTAATTAATTTATTTTTTAACATTTACACATTCAAAATTACTAAAGGTAAGTGCAGTGTGATATTTACATAAACAAGTGATATGATACCAGCGTACACACTTTTTAATATAGAGTAGTATACTTTAGTTAAGAACAAAATTTTTAAAGTTTCGCTTTTATTAAGCCGCCCTAAAAAAATGTATTTTTATTCTCCGAAAAAGCAAGCAAATGGTGTTATTTATTATGTAAAACACGCCCTAATTATCCATTTTGTATTAATCACTGATTTATTTAAAATGTTTAAAAACTTGTTGTCAATTAACTAGCCTTAAAATATTATGACTTCAAAATACAAGCAAAATTGTATGTATCATGTAAAACTCTGGTCAGATATCCATTTGAAAAAAAAAATCAAAAATAATATCAGTAAGCTCCTGTTAATTTTATTACAAACTTGAATGAAGATTTCATCCCAAATTATGATCATGTAGCATCTTATCATTTTTTTAAATTAAATAGCTTAAACAATTTCTGCTGTAGCCCCAGCTACAGACATGTAGGCATAATTGGGCCCCTAAAACCTCAAGATTCAATATCTCATTGTTGATAATGTTCTACATTATAAATAATCTATTTTAATAAAATGAAGAGTTATGAGTCTATGTGTCAGTCTGTCTGAGCTTTGCTCAATATCTACTGCATGCAGAGGGTTGAAATTTAAAAATGAGTAACACTTGTGCACAAACATATGCACTTACAAGCATGAATATAAAAATTTATAATTGAAATTTTTAAATTGATTAAAAATTGGCTCGGAAGAAATACGATGAAGATTTTTTTGTGTCTGTTTGAAGCAAAGGAAAGAGTTGCAACTTCGGGTATTTCTGCTAGTATTTTATATGTATGAGAAAGTAAAATCGAATTGGATAGACCCTATTTAAATCAATCATATTAGTGGTTTAAAATGCTAAGACCTGTATTGAAATAGATATCACCAGTCGAAAAATAGATTGTATTTAAAACTATTTGTGATTAATAGGTATATTTCATCAAATCGGTGGACAAGTGGAGTAAATGTAAAGCTCGCCTAGTCTGGGTCTGCCACTTCTGAACTTTTAGGGTTTCCAATCTCAGCTGGATGTATTGAGAATTGTTTGTTCTAATTGATTTCCCACTATTTATCTTAGCAAATTCTATTGCACTTGTTTAAATTCTACCTTACTTATTGTTGTAACCAACAGAGCCCAGATTATTATTTTTATTTGTCCAAACTTTCATGATCCCCTTGTTGTGGAACGGTATATATTACAGTTGTTTTTTAAAATTGGAATTTAAGTTAATATTTTCTTAGATTGCATCATTTTCTAATCATTTTAAGGAAATATTGTACTAATTTGAGACGTTTTAGAGTCATTTTATGGCATTCATGTGGAATAATATTGATATTTTAGAGAATATACAAAAGAATAATCTTACTGGTTGTTCTCTATGTGTGTGAAACTTGGTCTCGAACCTTACATGACGAAAACAAGTTTAGGGTGTTTTAAAAAGAGGGTGTTAGGAAGGTACTTGGTCAAAAGAGGAATGAGGCTACTGGAGAGTAAAAGAGGTTACATAATTATGAGTTACATACGCTGTAATCATCACAAGACTTTGTTAGCATAATCAAGTCTCGTTGATTACGGTGGGCAGGACATCTAGCGCTAACGGGAGATTCTAGCACGTTGTTCAGGGAATTGACTGGCCAACCCAACGGGAAGACCTAGACATAGATTGGAGGATAGCATTAGAATGTACCTGAAAGAGATAAGGTGTAGTGAGGTGGACTGGATAGAACTAGCTCAGGATAGTGATAGGTGGGGTACTTTTTAAAGTGCGTCAGTGCACTTTCGAGTTCCTGTTGCTAGAGTAAGTATTGATGTTTTTTAAGTTCTCAAACATAATATTTTTAACACAGTTGTTGGAATTATAAGATAATATAGTAAATTAACTTTGTATCAACTTTGTTTGTATGGTTGGGAAATACACATTCCTAGTGAGACACTTCAACTAACCTGGAGAGGATGCGTTGGGAGGGGGTAGATATTACTTCAAAAGCAGATATTTGTAAATCAAATGTTATATTTAGTATAATTCAAGAGTTTAGTTTTTTTAAGACTTTTCATTGCAATTTACATTTGTAAAGTTTGTGTTTGATTTATTACGAGTTTTTGTTCATCATTTAATTCATTTTTTGAAAATATGACGTCATTATTTTAGAATTATTAGGTCATTTTATCACGGATTATTTTTGGATCATTTTTTAAGTCATCAAAATCCGGGTCCTGGTAACTAAATATACATCATCTTGACGAGTAGTAAAACTTTGTTCAAAAGAACGTCATCATAAACCATGCAACTTTAAAATAAGCACAGGTATATTTTATTAAAACTAAACTGTTTATTTAATTGTCTGGTGCTACGTTTTCATTTATGTTCGTATCAACACAAATCATTAGTAAAGAGTGACCTGTATTTGAAATGGGACAGGAGTCTCAGTGGCAAATCAGTCTCATTAACATCCAAAAATTACCAGAAACAATTTCCATGTGCAGACTGCCATTTTTGACATTTTTGACATTTTTCACTTGATATAATGAAGAGTGTTTCTAATGATAGCACTCATAAATGTAGTCCAATTATCATTAAAACCAAGGCCCTTATCTGAAACTTAAATAAGTAACTCAACAACGTCTCTGTCCTGACACCTTATATAGACATCAAGTAATTTTCAAATTGGAAACTCACTTTCTGTATGGGGTCAGGCAGCCCTTATCTGGGGTACAAATACCTCTTTCAAGACTCCTATAACCATGGGTGCCTGAAGCAACGGGCAAAGGGGGTAACTCCCCCCCACCCTGGAATTTCCAGTTTAATTTCATATATGAAATGTTGTTTTCCTTTTTAAAAAAAGCATTAATAACATTTTTTAATCTTTTATGTCTGCACTTCAATATTTTCTTCAAACAAAATTGCTTTTGTAGCAACAGTTATAAATCAATTTGGTAATTACCATAGACGCCTTTAGTTTTTATTTAATCAAGCAGTGTTATGTAATGCTGTGACATGAGTTCAATTATAAGATTTTAATGAATTAAATCATTTCAGAAATGTTTTCTTTAGCTAACTAAAATGATAATTTGTCCATATATTTACCTTACTAGGACTTCCTTCCTAAAAAAGGTACGTACCCACCTCAGCTTATTGAATCATTGTAAAATGTATGATAATGAATAAGATATGGTATTTTGAAATAATGTCACCAAATTCCCAAATTTAAGGTCATATATTTATGATACCAAATTATTTATAGTGTTATTAATAGAATGAAATTTTATTTTTCATTTTAAATGTTTGACATTTTATTTTTTTATGTTTACTAGTTGCGTTGAGGTTGAAGAAAAACCCTGATCTTTGCAATCTATATATTCTTAGTATCTTTACAGTGCCAGTATAATTACAGTACCCGCGGAAGTTTTACAGGTGCGTGCGTGTGGTTGGGGAAGTTTACCCCCCCACCCCCCACTCCCTGGAAAAAATTCTGCGGGCGTCACTCAACATAGCTGTGTCCTCCGAGTGTAGCCACGCACGTAGGCACCATAAGCTATTAGATCTACTTTCATGTACCCATACGTCAATACCTATAAATTAACCCTACTAAAATATAAACAACTTTTCAATTTTGGATTAAAAAAGTTTATATTATCTAAATTACTTTTTCTATGAAAATTAGGCTGTATCAGATAATAATATACTTGAATAGTCATTTTTCAAACTTAAACTAAAAACTGAAAGGAATGTTTCTGAAAATCTGAAAATATGGAGGGTTGGGGGGAGGAGGGGAATCCATGTATATTGTGTTTTAATGTATCAAGTAAATATTAATTAGTAGTGGTATAAGTAAAAACGTAAATAGTACCCAAGTAATCTATTGACTTACACTGGTAAAGGTCCATTTGTAATAAAATGATATAATATTTTACCTCCCCCCTCGGGCGCAGCGTCGACGTTAAAAGCGTTTTCTTCTCGGAGCACACATTACTTCCTTGTGAACAGTGCGTGGAAAGAGAGAGGGGTTGGGGGTGTAATTTAGAGTCCGTGCCGTGGCCTGAGGTGTCGGTAATAACAGCCTGTTGCTAGCTATGGGCGTCGACCCTTCGAGAACAACGCCGGGATAAACACTTCCGCCATTCACCCAGACATCTCGTTTCACCTTGTATTTGTATGGTTGGGAGCGTTAGGACTAGGGGGTTGGGGTGGTGATCGATATCTTGGCTTGTGGAGGTGAAGTACCAGGGGGAGAGAAGGGGCGAATGACGGCGATGGACTAATGGAAGAATCAGAGAGGGATGATATCGCGGGAGAAAGGAGGGTAGGAAGCAATATTGTGACTACAGTACAATTTTTATACAAATAACCTTTCATAAAATACTAACACATTTATTGCAATAAGCATTTATAACAATTTATTATTTTATTATTGTTAAGTTACAGTTATTAATAATACAGGATATCCCAAATAAAACCACCCCTAAACACACAATATTTTAAAGTCTTTGTTCGAAATATGCACCACCAGCTGCTATGCGTGGTTTCAATAAATACACTTTTTCTAGTCGGCGAGCGGAATCATGCATAGCGGCTGGTGGCACTCATTTCAAACACAGATTTTGAAATATTTTTCTCTTGTGATAGGTTTTATTTGGGGCACCTATATCTATCAAAAGTGACAGCTGAAGATAACATGAGCTGATGTATAAGTTACGTGAGAGTATATCTAGTAATATTTCATAATATCAGACTAGGCGTTAACTATGAAAATTTGATTGTAGATTTCTTATAGTACTTGTATGAACCTTGAAAATAATTCATAGATTGAATTTTTTTCTGTTGATATGAAGATTGAAGTTGAATCCTAGTTGGGTGTATTTAGGTTATTTATTTTAAATAGTTTCCTATATTTCCTCCCCATAAATGTATGTATATTTCCTCTAAGTTATACCTTCCTTATACCTACTAAATTAGTTTAGAATTAAAAGGTGTATAACTCGGATGAGTAAATGGATGTTAAGCAAAATTAAGGTGGGTTTCATAAATGAATCTATTTTACAACTTAAATAATATAAAACATTATTTTACTTAAAACAAATAAAGGTTGATGGAAAAAGAAAAAGGTACTACTGTTAACAAAAATATCACTTTTATCGGTGGTCATGCAGCCTAAATATTAGGCTAATCTATTATGGTGTCATGCTCCTGGGAAGGTTCAGGTACGAATTTCAACCGGATGTACTGAGTATTGATTTTTCCTCAATATTCTTTTACTCACCTTCCACGAAAGTACGGAGGTATTTCTCCCTCAATTATATATTCATCATCTCTGCATAGTATGATTAAATACATAGGAATTATTCTAAGTGATTTATAAATGTGTGGCAGTAAGGAAGAAAGTTTATTGTGCACTCGTTGATTTGGAGAAAGCGTACGATCGGTTTAACAGTTGTAAGTTATGGGATGTTATGAGACAGTATGGTGTGGATGCATGATTATAAAATGCAATTATGGTGGTGTATGACGGAAGTAAAGCGTGCGTGGGTGGATAGAGCTTGGAGCGAGTGGTTTGATTGAAAAGGGTATAATACTAGGTAGTGTTATGTCTCCATGGTTGTTTAATGCACTCATAGATGAGGGTGCGATTGTTGTACAAATGGACTATGTGAATACGAGAGTGCTGCTTAATGCAAATGAGGCCTTATATTAAGATAAAGAAAGAGACTCGCAGAATACATTAACTCGTTGCGTCAGGCAAAATGAATATTCGTGTAGATGTCTCCAAAACTAAGATGGTAGTTATTGATTAGAACGGATCATGAAATTATTGTCAGCTTAGCATAAATGGAAAACCGTTAGAACAAGTGAATGATTTCGTGTATCTGGACAGAATGTTCTGTAAAAATGGGAGGATGTATAATGAAATCGACAGAAGGGTGAATTCATCTTGGAGAGTAGTTGGATGTATGTGGAATATTCCGATGAAGGAAGTATTATTGAAAGAGGCAAATATGTGTTGACACCAACATTGTTGTTTGGATGTGAAGCGTGGGTTTGTCAGGAGAAACACAAGAGCAAGGTGAATGTGGTTGGAATGAGATGTCTAAGAAATGTATGTGGAAAAACACTTAGAGACAGATTCAGTAATGAGTGAGTGCTGAACGAGTGCGGTAAAAAATGGATTCCAATAGGTCAATGTAAAAGAAGCTGCTTACGTTGGTTTGGTATTGTTAAGAGGATGAGTGACGAAGAAAATAGATGAAAGAAGAGTATGTGTATCAAAAGAAAGGAATAAGCCATTTAAGACGTGGTTAACTGTGGTAGACGAATGTGGGAAAAAGATAAATATTAGGAGTTCTAAGAATAGAAGAACCTGTAAAATTCGATGTATGGATGTTGTTGAAGCAAAGAAAGTATGAAAGGATAGGGACGTGTGGAGAAAGTTATTGAGTATGGATTAAGTATAAGGTTGTTGATATTTGAGCTATTTGCACCGTTCCTTATCTACTCAATAATGGAAGGGCATGCTTAGATATGTTTGTTATTTTTGTCCACATTTGGGTCATATACATTAAATACGTATATCTAAGATGAGTAGTTGGAAGAAAAAGAATGGATTACCCTCCTTTTGCTTTTCTTTTCCTTGCAAGTATTAGATTCGCCAGTTTTAAGAATGTGGAGGGCAAAATCTATTTCTGAGTAAAATTACTGTCGGTATATTCTCTCCTTTATTGGTCATCCACATTTTGGTAGTAGATTTGTAATGCCAAGATTTGAATTAAGATAACATCTAGTTATGTTTGCTAATCAAAAGTGAAACCAGGAATAACTTAATTTGCAGTTATAATACTTGAATTAAGATAATTGTAGCTATTTTTGCTCATTGAGGATGAGACAACGTATAACTTATTAATTGTAATGCTAATATTTAAATTTAGATATTTTTTTGTCATTTTTGCTTAGTGATAATGTAAAACCTCCTTATACTTATTTAAACATTATGCACATTTTTTCCTTTTGAGATGATGCCTTCAATGTCAGAATGGAACTCTTTTTTGTTAACATAGTAGAACACTCTTTTCTGTTTAATATTTAAAATAGGGAGGAAAAATATTTTACAAGACTAAATCTTGCTTCCCTCCATTTACATTTAAGAGTGGCAAACATTTCTCAGCTCACTTTTAGTTCTTGCTTTTCCCTTACCTCCAACGCGCTCATCTTTACACTTTATGATTTAATCCATATTTTATTCCTTATTTGCTACTTCCATTTATCTGAATGCCTTTTTCGTCTCCTTTAAGGATTTCTCTTTCCATAGCTTTGAGCGATACTTGGCTATCTTAAAGTAAAACTATCACTTACGTAATATGGAACAACTTAGTCCACCGTTTGACTTTAATTTAATATTCCTAACATTTCGTTTGATAGTTTATTGCTTCTTTTATGTATACCTCCACATATTTCAAATTGGCTTCCTAGCCGGCGTGTTTTGATATCATCATGTGTATTTGTTTGATGTCATTATCAAAATCTTTGTCATTTATCGGTAATAATCTCACAATCATAATATCAGTAGCCTAATGTGAGTTGGAACAATAGCAGTGTTTTTTTTTAAGTAATAGGAGCTTAAGGATTCAGAATAAAGCTTATTAACATAAATATAAGTGTATGGTTCAAAACACTTTTAGATTTGACATTAAAACAAACAAATAATTACATTTTATTCATCACTTTCCTTAAACTCATTATGATCTGTGTCAAAATTTTAAAATTTATGTGTAATATTATATGCTTTCTTTAATTTGAAGGACAATTGTTTATTTTAATCGTGAATATGAATCTAATAACCTTATTCACGCGCAGATCTTATGTGGTGCAAATAGCTTTTTTTAAAGTTGGGCTGTTTTAAACAAATTGTTTAAAATAGTTTATTTATCTTCAAGAAAATTAGTCGAACATGATGTTTAGTCTTTATTTGTCCAGATCTAAAACATCAGGCTTAAAACTAATTACATTATTAGATAACTAAACTATCTTAATTATATATTATTAAGACCAAGGAATGTGGTTTAGAATGCAAGGAATAATCAGAAAATAGGTCTGTGTTCAATACTACAGACTGTTTCCCTAAGCACAAAAGGTCGAAATATTTAGAGGGTATGTATATTAATTCTGTAGCCAGCATTTTTGTTTTGAAGGCTTTTGCAGGCGGTGTTTTAATTAAAATTAATATGCTTGGACTTTATCCACGTTGAATAAATAGTAAATTTTGTTTATAGTTTCAACCGTTAATGTTTATTATTATATAGTTATATAGGTTACTATTTTCTCAACATGACCTAAACTCTAAAATATTAGTTTAAATTGGCATTATCGTTTTCTTAATACTAAACATCACAACAGTTAAAAAATAGGATTTTCTTTTTAAACTTGCTTTCATAGTAAAATTTCAAAATATCCTAAATTTGATCACTATTCAACAGTTGAAATTATGATACTCTGATAGAATTCAAAAAATACTTAGATTTCTACCTAAATGTGATTTGAAACTGTATTTAAAAATCGATTGAAGAGCGTGCGTATCTGAGACATCTTTCGACTTGTGCATATTATAAGGGAAGCCACAGAAGTATCTTGAAAGAATGTGGAGTGGGGCACGAAAATATGGGTAAATTTGTAATAAAGTCAACAAAAATGATGCCCAAAATACGATTGTGTGTTTGGTGCTACCGCATCAAAATATTAATCATAATATAATATTTATATTGTAAACGCTTCCTTTACTAAGGCTTTAACTAAAATGATAACGCTTGGATAGTAAGGATGTGTTATATGTAAGGTAGAGGAAATTTAGGGGATGAATCATTGGGTGCCACCTTGTTAAAAAAATATTGAGAAACACTAGACTAGAGTATGGATGAAGCCCATTTGAACCCTATAGTCGTGACATATTAAACAAGTTCTTGCCTAATATGGTTTCAGAAAGATGAGGAAGTTTTTCCACTCAACTCCCCGATATTGGCCATTTCTTTTCGGAGGGTATATAGCGGGAACGTGTTGTATCTGTGAGGGGATGAACACCTGTTTCTAGGGAGCTTGTGTTACACTCCATGGTGCTGTAAGAATGACAGGTGGAGGGGGGGGGGCTCTTTCTACCTCATTACAACGCCCTGGATCTCCATCGAGAAGGCTCGAGTTAGGAACGTAAATTGAATAGTCACCTTCCTTGCTTACATCTGCCTTATTTAGCCATCTATCCTCGTCCTTTTTAGCACCTGAATTAGTGGATGCATAGTATAAGACGTCTCGCTCACAATATACTGAATTCCCAGTGACCTGGAAGTCAAAGTTCGAATCTCAGCCTGGTACTCTGAGGGGTGCTTTTCACATGTGGTTGGTTCACTTATTAGACTTTTATTCAACAGTAATCAGATAAATATATTAAATTCACATGATTAACCAAATAATCAAACAACACATCCCGCATCAGTCCTTAACATCGAGTAACATCGAAAAATACACACATATATAAAAATCTGAATATTTACACCACATAAGGAATTGGTGAATAAAAGATTATGTGTTAGTGTTGTTAACGCATCCCATCTCCACGATAATTCGGGTGAACTTTAGCTACTATCATCGTCAATTGGTTAGTCATTGAATCAAGTTCAATCTCTGTGACCCTTAATAATATACTTTTTGCTCCAAGAGCAAGTCTAGCCACCCTATGTGACGTCATTTGAATAACTGAGCCTCCACAAACTTACCTATTGATATTTGACAGCGCTTGCGCGGCCATAGCATCATCTTAGGAAAATGTGTCGCAGGTTACATTATATGTTAGTCTTTTTACTTTTTACCGCATCCTAATAGCCGTTGGTCATTTTGTAAGTTAAAATTGAAAGGAAATGTTCTCACATTTCAGTGTAGATATAGTGTAAAGTCATTTAGAAAAAAAGCCACCCTTAATACATCCAAATAGAAATAGAGCCTTGACATTTCCGTCAACGTCAATATAGATTAAACGAGCTTGATAACTAGACCTCATGGCCACCGATTCTATTTTGGTAGAATTGGCTGTAGATTTTATGCGCAGCCTGTTAGTAATCATTTTATCTATCTAATCTAATATTAGGTCTTTGTTATGTGTCAGTTTATTTAAAACTAGTGGGTTGGTGCAGTGATGGCTGCAGATTATTGAGCTAAAACGTATTTAAACTTTTTATTGGGAAAGTATTTGTATAATAAACCCTCACTCACTTTTTAGCTAAAAGTTTACTCGTCAAAGGCTATCAACATTACTTATATATCTAGTTTTCGTTGTATAGTTTGAATAAAAACGTTTATTTTCCCCCTTTACGCCCTGATGAGAACTTTAAAATGACCCCTCTCCTAGATATTTACTCATATATATTCGTTGCATCAAATCACTCAATTAACGATTGAGCCGATATTATTTTTAAACAAAGACAAATATTTGATCACCAGTAATATACTGCTATACATGGTGATGTAAACAAAGAATGATTGTACAGATGAACCACTGCCCACACAGAAGGAAAAGATGGAAAAATCGCTAGAAAAATTGGGTTTTGGGTCACTATTTTTACCGGCATCCTGATTCCCTAATCTTTAAAATTAGTGTTCGTTTGTCAAAATCTGTTCAGTCATTTCCATGTACTTTCTTTTATTGGAGGTGGGACCCGCCTAGGTGGTGTAGTTGGCTAACGCGCGAGTCGTGTTGAGCTCGACCGCCGAGGACGGGGAGATCGAGGTTAGAATCTCGATCGGGTAAACTGGGGGTGGTTTTTCCTAAATGGTTTTCCACCCTCCCTCCACGCAAATGCGGGTTAACTTCCTCTAATTCAACCTTCCCAATTCCCAATCCATTAGAGTAATTAGTACTTAAAGCGGATAACCCGAATGGGTAGTAAGACGTGGTGCTAAATATTAGTATTAAATATAATCTTTTATTGGAAACGGGCTTATCAAATTATATATATGATAGAGAGAGTGATAAAATGTGATGGTAAAAATAAGAGTATAAGTGTTTGAGTGTGTGATTTTGTAAGTGTGTGAGTGAATGTTAAAATGAGAGTGTGAGTGCGAGAAAGTGAACGTAAGAGAATGAGAATGAGCAATTGAAAGAAATCGAGTGAGTGTAAGCGAGTGATAGGGAGAGTATATGTATGTGTTAGAGAGAGAAATACTGGGAGAAGAGAAAAAGAGTGTGTTAGGAGAAGAAAGAGTGTGTGTGCGTGAGAGAAAGAGCGTGTGAGAGAAAGTGAGAAAGCGAAAGAGAATATCTAAGGGAGAATGTGTGATAAAGTGTGTGTGAGAGAGATAGAGAAAGAGAGAGTGTAAAATTTTGGAAGAGGTATTGTGTGAAAAAGAGAGAAAATGTGAGGGCATGTGAGGGCATGTGAGAAAGAGTTTGAGAGAGAAAGCTAGAGAGGGAGAGATTAGTTTAGAAAGAGAAAATTAGATTGAGAGAGAAATAGAGAAAAAGTTAAACAGATAAATTAATTGAGCTAGTTTGAGAGAGAGAGAGAAAGAGAGAGTGGGTTTGAGAGAATGAGATTGAGATAAAAGGAGAGAGTTTGAGATAGAAGAAGTTTTAGAGAGAGAGCGCGTTTGTGAAAGAGCGTTCAAGAGATAGAACGTTCTAAAAAGAGAGCGTTTGAGAGAGAGCTTAAGAGAGGGAGAGTATAATAAAAATAGTGTGAGAGAAATTGTGTGATAAAGAGTGTATGTAAGTGAAGAGAGTGTGTGTGAGAGAGAGATAAAGTGTGAAAGAGAAAATGAGAAAAGATTATATTAGAAAGAAAGTTTTATAGTGTGTGTGTGTGTGTGTGTGTGTGTGTAAGGGGAGAGAGTGTGGAGAATGTGTGATAGCGTGAGAGAGTCTGATAGAGAGAGAGAATATGAAAATATAGATGTGGTACACAAACATTACAGTACTTTTAAATATTATTCCATCAAAATTGTCAACGTGGAAAAATAACTGAACTTACTGTATTTGTAAGAATGTGAAAATATAGATTTGGTACACAAAACATTACTTTTAAATATATCCTCAAAACTAAGCGATAAAATGAAAACTTAGCTTAACTAATCTATTTTTATTGTGTTACAATTTGCCAAAATGAACATCAAAACCCATTATTTGAATAAAATTAACATCAAAACCCATTATTTGAATAAAATGAATATCAAAACCTATTATATGAAAAAAATTTACACCAATACCCATACTTAAATAGTTCAGATGGCTATTTTTTTTAACATCATTCAAGACTATTTTATCGTTTTTTAGCTTAAAATACATACCTAAACATATTTAACATCATTTTATCATTTGCGAAACAAAACGTAGACAAATTTTCATGAACTTAACAACTTAACCTTTTAATTTTAGAATTATGCACAATTTTATTTATTTAAATGCGAATTAACGATAACAACGTTCCAATAAACAATAAATGTTTCCCCAGTTTAGGAAGCTCAATTTAGAGGTGGTATGACTAGCGTCCAAAGAGAAATATTCATCCAAAGATAAAATTGTGATGTGTTTGGACCAACAATTAATTAAGATTGAATTGTTATTTTTAGCCAAAGAAATATATTTTATTTAGAGATTTACAACCATGCAGCAAATAATGGTTGCCATTGTGATTAAACAAAGAATTAAAAACTGAAAATTCTCTGTGGATACCGGGTTTTCGTGGAAAACTATTTTTCCCGACATTCTGGATTCCTAACCGTTAAAATGAGTGGTCGTTTGTCAAAATCTGTTCACTCATTTCCTCGTAATTTCTATTAACAGGAAACGGATTATATAAGATAATAAAAATACATGTTTTGGTTTTCCTTTCAAAAGCCTTCGAAACTCCTAGAAAGTTGCCTTTGTTTTTGTCTTTACATTCCCTGTTAAAGAGCTTAATAAACCAAACAAACTTAGCTGAATCACTTATTTCTAAGTTACAGTCCTTTGAGGTATTTGATTAAAACATCTGAGGGGAATGCGGGGGGGTAGAAGTAGGTCGAAAACTTTAGATCGGTATCATAACCTGCCCACACTTTTTAAACTATGTTTACTTAAAATAAATTAGTGTAATCTTCTTAGTTCCTGTTAATGAACATTTATAGTTCGTGATAAATAGTATGGACTATAATCGCCTCTTACAATGTCATTAATTACAATTAATTACGAATTAATTGATTCTCAGAAAGTGCTACTTTACATTCTGTGAGAAGTGAGAGATTTTTAATTTATAATTATTAGTGCTCGTAAGTTTATAGTAAGCAGCTCTCATAAATTACATTAATAAAGGAAATAACTTCTGAAAAGGGAAAAATCTATATTTATGATTCCACGTCCTTGACAGAAATACGTCGTTAAAAATAGAACAATGTTAAAAATGTTATAATATTGGCATAGCTAATATTAGTTAGTATTAACAATAATCATAAGGTATTTACCAAACAAATGCACAGACAATACCACATTACATTTGTTTTATTATTGGTCATTTTACCAATTAATATTAAATCCGCCAATGTCATTACCTTTTCAACAGTATTTATTCTTAGTAGGTGTATTCATGTTAATGACTTGGAACAAAATTTTACAATTTTCACATTCTTATACCTTGTTATTACGTAGTATAATAATTATTCTACATATTAATATTGAATTCTAAAATATTTTTAAATTATGATCGGAATATTCTAAAGAAGGCCAAAATGTTATTAAACATTTCATATGTTAACTAGCTTTGTGCATGTATAGTTGTTTTAGCTCTTAATTTGAATTTAGCCACTGAAATGGTTAAATTTACAGACTCTTTCAAGTTTTATATTGAATTTAAAAGCATTTAGTGACAAACCTTTGCTAGAAAGTAAGGACTGATATAAAGCACATCATTAAAATTAATGTTTCCATACATTATATATATTCAATTCAATTTATTTATTTTTACTCACTATAGTAATGTATTAAATATATATACACGTGTACCAAAGTGTATCACATTATTAACAAGAATAATAACCACAGCTGTGAGCTTGCGGGTTAGGGCGTCGACCCCGTCTGGTCTGGATTGCTGGTGATGAAGAAGTTGGAGTTGAAATCCTGGTTGACTGTACTGAGGGTGGTTTTATCAAACGGTCTCGATCCATGCAAATGCAATAACATTTACTCTGAATTTTTATCTTCCTCAGCTCTACCATATAAATATTAATATGTGGATTGTCCGGACTGGTAGTAATGGGTGTTACATAAAAAATAAAATTTATTAATGAGTAATACTCAACAGGCTACTGAAACAGAAAATAGAAAGTGTGATGGAAGAAGAATAATTTGGTCTCAGAAAAGGAAAACTAATCAAAGATACCATCGGGATTATGAGAATAATTTCAGAGAGAGAGAGAGTTGGAAGTCAATAAAGAGGTATACATTAGTTTCATCGACTGACAAAATACGTTTAATAGAGTTATGGGAAAGAAACTAATGGAAGTACTCAACAAGATCGACATGAACTGGAGATACAGAAGGCTGATTGAAAACCTGTACCTGGGACAGCGAACAAAGATGAGGCTGAATGGTGGAGAAACCAACAGCGTATAAATAAGAAGAGGAGCGAGGCAGGGATGCTCTTTGTCGCCTAGTATATTCAACTTATATGGCTAGTGGCTGGTCAGAGAAGCCCTGGAGGGACGTGGCAATTTCAGAATATGGGGACGCATTATCAATACAATAAAATAAGCAGGTTGATGGCCAAAAATAAACAAGAGTTGCAGGAAATGATGGACTGACTTGTTGAGATACGGAGAAGATATGACATGGAGATCAACATTGATAAGTTAAAAGTGATGGTGATTTCAAAAAATTGAGAGTAGCTGAAAATCATAATTGGATTCCAGGAGTTAGAAAAAGTATAGCAGTTCAAGTACCTGGGAAATCTGCTGACAAAGAATGCATAATGTACTAAAGGAATAAGGTCGAGGATCACCATGGCCAAGGAAGCTTTCAACAAAAGGAGGTTAATCCTGACTAACAATTTGAGAAAGAAACTGATGAAGTGCTACATTTGGAGCATTGCGCTGTATAGAGCAGAAACTTGGACTCTCAGGAATATTGAAAAGAAATACTTGTAGAGCTTTGGAATGAGGTGCTGGAGAATACTTGAGAAGATCAGGTGATCAGACAGGGTGATGATTTAAGAAGTCCTAAGAAGAATTGGTTAGCAGAGAATCATTTTGGATATAATTTTTCGATATAAAGCAAACTAAATTGGACACATCTTTAGGAAGAACTGTCTTCTGCACAGAGTCATAGACGGAAAGGTTGAGGGAAAGAGGAACATAGAAAGAAGGAGAATTCAAATATTAAGTGACTCGAAGGAAAGAAGAAAATTGCTGAAGCTGAACGAGGACAGGGCGCATTTGCGGTCTAAGTTCACTGACAAAAGAAATGAACCTGTAGGAAGACTTAACACCTAATAATAATAATAATAATAATAATAATAATAATAATAATAATAATAAAATAATAATACTAAAAAAAATTCCTATGAAATAAATTAAATTCCATACATATGGTAGATTTGACTCTAATCCCTCTTTCACTATACCGTTTACAATTATAGCGAAAGCGTACAACCATAACAAATAGTAAGATGCGGTGGTAAAAAAATACATCAAAACAGTTCACAATAATTAATTTAATTACTGATATAAGTGATATTAATAATAGATTAAACTATCAACATTTTACCATACATACTAACTGTTAATTGAAACTAACTTAAAATTGAACAAAGATGTAAATATATTAGAAAACTATTTTATAATATAATAATTGTATTTTGAATATTCTTGTTTACCGGTATGCTAAAAAATATTTATATATGATAGTACTACTTGTATGGCTCACAATATATAGTTGTTTTATTGTATAACTCACAGTAGAGTTATATTACTTGCATCCCTCAAATTATATAGTTGTATACTTACACCACTCAAATTATGTAGGTGTATTACTTACATCAATCACAATAATTTATAGTTGTAGTACTTGCGTCACTCACAATATATAGTTGTATTACTTGCATCGCTCACATTGAATAAGTCTATTATTGGCATAATGCACAATGTACTTATATTATTGGCACTACTTACAGTATTTAGTTGTAATACATTCATCACTCACAATATATAGTTGTATTACTTGCATCACTCACAGTAGATAAGGGTACTACTTGCATTCAATCACAATATATAGTTGTATAACCTGCACAACTTGCAGTATATTGTAGTACAACTAAGTTGTTCGTTATCAATTGTCTATCCCTTTTATTTATAGGTTATTTTGATGATGTAACGAAGGTTATAGTTATCCTCTACAAATTGTTTTACTGAGAAGAGGGTGAGGGGAGGAATAATGGAGAATGGGCGAGATAAGGCACACCAAGAAGCTAAAGCAGTATTTTAATCAAAATTAAACACCAGTATCAAATTATTGATGTAATATATTTGATATTATATGGCTATCAACGAAAATGGAATCCAAGTCAAAAAATAATCAAATAATCATTTATATATTTTTTTAATTATTTAAATAATTCATCTTGAAAAACCAAATGTTCAACTCGTACACTCAGTAAGATGGATTAAATTTATTGCTTTTAAGTTTTAGATTTTAAATTATAAGTATACCAAATATGTTATTTTTCTATAAATAAGTTATTCCTTATGTCATGTGACGTAGCAGGAGCTTAGTGTGACTTTACGATAATTCAATACACTCGAAAAGAGGATATGAAATACTTGAAATTAAACAGTGTCTTAGTTAGCATTCATTAGGGGTGGAGTTGGGGGAATCAAGCCTACATAATGTTTTCCAAACTTTATTTGCAAGGGATCCTTACTTGTTTGGTAAAGAATCCTATCCTTCTTTGCAAAGGATCATCTCACTGCATCTTCTCAAGGAAGCCAATCAAATCTTAATTGAATAACGAAGTTTCCTCGTCATGTAATTTAAGTTGCTCAAAGAAAAATACAGTTTTATTTGCTTTAAGAAACGATAAAGTATACTTTTAATTGACAATTAAATTTCCATTCATGTGGAAAAAAGTATGGTCGTAGGAGTATTTATGACTAGCTCGTCTAGATCTGGCTCCAGAGATCAGGATTTGAACTACACTCACCGTACTGGGGTGAGGGTCATGCCATGGTTGAAAACTAATAGACGATATCCACCTAGGCACTGCTTAATATTACAAACAAAATGGTGGTTCTAATTTTCCCGTGAGAATAACTTTGAAGGTTCTTTACATTAGTAGATATTTTCAATTTTGTTCATATCTTCGCAACTATTTGAGATTCTCAATAATTTATCATTGTAAAGTTTTAATATACTACTAAAACTAAAAAAAACATTTATTTTAAATACATTTTTAAAGATAAAAAGTCAATAAGATATTGGCAAATATATGTCTTAAATTGAGGTCTGGAAAATGGATAGTTTTATTTCTATGTTTTTTGGTGAATAGAGATGTTACTTTATGCTCATCATTTTGTAAAAATTAATATAATTTTATTTGTGGTATTTGGTGTAATGTGATGCTCCTTCATGTTTTTGCAAAAATATATATTATTTAGTTTCACACATCTTACGAGTTTCAAGTAAATGTCTGCGTTTTCAGACAAAGTGGAGAGAAAGTCTGTGCGGTGCACCGTACCATTTATTTTTTTTTACATACAAGCTATACACATTTATCTACACTAATGGGGAAGGGATGAGGACGGTAGAACTTAGAGGAAATGTATCCCCATTTCTTTTGGAGGAAGAGTAGGAAATCATTTAGGGTGACAAATAACCGGAGTATATTTAGTTGGGATAGGAACCCCAACCTTATTTTAATATGTCTCCCTGCTATTTTTATACATATTTAGTAATAATAATAATACTATCTTTTCAATAGTAGTAAGTCTTTATTTTTCTCCTGTTTGAGTTTGGTTCCGGTGCTTTATTTAGCTCTTCTACTTTCGGCTGGATGACCTCTTGTTCATTTACTCTCTACTTTCGAGTAATATAATGTTGTATTAGCTATTTTATGTCCTCTTCCGTGGCGATAGTATATGATTATATAATTTATTTTTATTTCTCCATCCCATTTTTTTCTTTTCTGATTTTACGAGTAAACTGTCTATTTTCAATATATTTTTTCAAATACAAAATTTCATTTTATTATATTTATTCTTTCTCATATAAAGAGAAAGTATTGCAATCGTCATATATTTATACTTAGAGATTATGATGTATCTTTACGTTGTATGTGCCCCCGAATTCAAAAAGTTTATTTTAACAATCTGTTTTTCGTCATGTACAGTGCATCCATCATTTCTCTAAGCCTATATCAGAATCAGTTTGATAGATTTTGTTCAAACTTTATATTAAGGTTTTATATGGCTATATCTTCGTATGTTATTTTTATTTTGACCTTAACCCTTAAATTAAGTTTAGTTTGCTGATAAGCGATTTTTGAAAATTCCAAATTTTACAAGAATTGCTGTATGGATTTTGTTTGTAATAAATATTGTTTAGATAGTCTACAGTATAAATTTTATATTTTTTCTTCAAAATCATTTAATAGTAAAGTAGTTAACTGATGACTGCTTGTGAAAAATTTGAAATATTTTAAAATTAGCTCAAATGATTTTATTGAAAATTTCTAGATGATAACTTTTTAACATTATAAATAATAAATCATGTTAATTTTTCTAATATAAATTAATTAAAGTGATATACAAAATTTCAGAAAATTTAAATTTATTTAAATTAACCCCTAATATTTGGATTATAAAAAGTATCTGGGAATTTTTTTCGTGATAAATAAGAATATATATATTTTTTTACAATTAAATAAATTAATTGAACTTTAGGAGACCTTATGTTTGAAAATTGAGGTTTTTAAAATGTTTTGAGAAATGTCAAAAAACGTTCTACAAAGAGTGTTGAGATTAACAAACTGTGGGGGTTTTTCTGGGAAAACTTACATAAGGGTCGTTTACTGAAAACCATTTTTTGGACATGTTGATGCACGCTATAATACATTATATGAGAATGTTTGGGCGATTGTGTCGTACCATTTGTTTTACCCAACTATACTGTCTGCATTTGAAATAACTTTTAAATAATATTTTCCAAACCTTTTTTACACCTCCTTATGTTTTTTTTACCTGGCTGTGTTTTTTATTTTTATAACATTTTAATGGTTTTTGGCCAAAAAAAATTTTTTTGCATCTCCTCCTTGTGTTTTTTCCAGGATGTCTTGTCTCTCTTTGAAATATTTGTAAAATGATTTTAGCAAACTAGTTTACACCTCTTTCGTATATATATGTTATCATTTCAACTGGCCACTTGTAGTAGCGCCTATACAAGACAGTAGGTAATATTTATAATGAAACCTAATATAAAAACGTATTGTCAAAGATAAAAATACTACAAAGTTAAATAAATAAACTATAATAAATAATATTTGTAGCATTTGTTTCTCAACTATTAATCATGAAACATATAATAATTATTGTTTAGGATGTAAATTAATATATCCCTGCGACTACCCTGTAAGGCAGCAAGCTTAACTTGCAATATTCCCCAGTGGTATAGACTATAAGTGTATAAGAGTCATAGGGTAATTAGTCAAGGTAAGACTGATACGTTTCAGGGAAGTGGAGCTTACTTTAGAATATGACTTTATCTGTGACAAAACTATATTTTGTCACTGTGAGTTAATAAAAAAATATATAATTAGTAATAATAATAATAATTAGAACCACGTCTTACTACCCGTTCGGGTTATACGCTTTAAGTACTAATTACGCTAATGGATTAGGAATTGGGAAGGTTGAATTAGAGGAAATGAACCAGCATTTGCGTGGAGGAAGAGTGGAAAACAATTTAGGAAAAACCACCTCCAGTTCACCCGACCGAGATTCGAACCTAGATCTCCCCGTCCTCAGCAGTCGAGCTTCAACACGACAAGCGCGTTAGCCAACTACGCCACCGAGGCGGGTCATTTGTAATAAACTGGCTCGTTGGACTCGGGGTATTTTGTTACTACATCAGAGCAGCGTTTGTAAATATGGCACCCCTGGGCACATGAGCTGCGAGCGCCCCTCCCACCAAAACATCATACTGTTATTTGTTAATGAACACAATAATAATGTTCTAGGCCTATTTATTGCTTCTATTTACAGTATGACCACTGTGCAAAATGGTTGCGCTCGTCTTCGGCTCGGCTTCATAATAAGTGACTCAATTATTAGTCGACAGATGGTAATAGTAGACACAATAGAACTCTAATAATACATTAACGCACTATAACAAGCAAGCTTCAGCTACAGCTGAGTCCGTGCGTGTTGTTTTAGTGAGAGTTATGTTTAAACAATTTTGNCGTGGAGGGTACCGCGGTCCAGTGGTCACCGTCGGTCCGGTGGCTGGGGGTGACCCTGGACGCGAAATGCAGCTGGGACCCGCACCTGCGTTCGGCGGAGGGGAGGGCCAGGGGCGTCATGTTGAAGCTGGCTCCTCTTTTGCGCCCGGTCAGTCCGCTGGAGTACGGCCACAAGATCAGACTTTTTCTGCTCTGTGTGATGTCCATCCTTCTCTATTCCGCTCCCGTATTCTCCTATCTACCTAGATACAGATACAACCATCTCCGTACTGTATACCACCGGTTCCTTCGTCTTATCCTCGGGGCTCCGCCCCGCGTCCCAAACCGCGTTCTCCTGACCGCGTCAGGTCTCCCATCCCTGGACAGCCGTATCCGCGGACTGGCGGAGAAGTTCTTCACCCGAGCGCAGGCCAGCTCCAACATGATCGTCAGGGGCATCGGCGATTACGACGCTCCTGGCCGTCCCTACCGCCGAATCAGGGATGGCGTTGTGAATCCCTTCGTCGACGTCGGAAGATGACCTCGGAGTCGAATCTGGGGAGTCGTGACCCCCCTTCTAGTCTTGTGAGACTGGGAGGGGAGGCCAGACAGCGGGTGATGCCGGCCGATAGGCTGAGTTAGTTGAGACGGGCAGGGTCGACGGGTAGTGTGAGTGGAAGTTTCGCCAAGTGCACCCGCCGACCCGTCAGAAGACAGGACCTACCGGCTCATATGGGCCGTGTGGGGGGGAACACAAATCCCCCCACCATATATGTATTATTGTGCCACATTTAGGGGATCTGAAATGAACGGATAAAACAATCAATTCAATTCAATTCCAATACAATTTATTTTTTTAAGAACCCCAAGGGGTTGGGAAAGAAATGTATATGTTCTACCATGATTTATGTTTTGTAAAAAATTTATGTAATTAGATAATAAGAGAAAAGAAATAAAATACTAGAGAAAGAAAAAGATTATATTTTTATATTAATATAGAGATAATGCTGCTCTCTAGTAAATACGGAATGAGTTAAGGATAAGGACTGCTCTCTAGTAAACATGGAATGAGCTAAGGCAAGTTTCTTCTGCTGCCATCTATCAGACAAGTGATACCGCAAGTAAATGGCTACAAATCAGGATTTTGTGGGTATAATGCAAATCTTTCTAGTGGATACAATTCAGACTTTTTATTTGTGGTGCTTGTTTAAGAAAATGTCTGAATGGAGATATGTCAGAATGGATACAATTTAGGATTTTGTGGACATTATGAAAATGGATACAAATCAGACTTTTTATTTGTAATAGGTGTTTAATAAAATGTCTGAATGGAGACCATTCGAATGGATACAATTCAGAATTTTGTGGATATAATACAAATAATTATAGTAAATACAAATCAGTATTTTTGTTAAAAAGTCGTTTATTTTAAAATTGTCTGAATGGAGACCATTCAGAATGGATACAATTCAGTCATCTCGTTACGAGTTGGTGAGACGCGTGATAGTGTGCACCTAGATATAATAATTTCATGTTTGCTAGACTGGGTTTGTAATATTGTGTTCGTCTTGCACTGGTGGGGCTGGATCGACCAAGAATGTTCCTAAATTATTGTATTGTTTGTACATCGGCATTCCTAGGCTATTGTAAGAATACTTGCACATGTGGTCTGAGAATTTGTCGTTCGAAAAAACCCTGTTGCTATGTGCTAGGGTGATGGCTTTGATTGGTGCAGGTTGTAGGGAGAGGAGGGGGCCTTACAGCTTCCGTGCAAATGTTCTTTCGTATTTTAGAACAAAGATGATAAAATTGTATAAAACACTTGACGTGTGGTCCAGGAGAGTAGAGAAATCAATAAATTAAACCGTGTATTATATTGTGTTATAAAAATTATCTTATTAATTATCATTATTCAAATAAATAATACTAAATTTGATTATTAAGACGAGTACAACCACTAAACGAAATAAGATGATAACAACCTGTTCTAGTGTAATTAAAATGGGAAATATCTGGAAAAATAGTAAGAGGTACTAGGAAAATATTGCAACTTTAAACTTCTAGTATTTTACATTGAATATGTTCTTACTAACGTAATTTTAAAATCAGGACGTCTTATATTAGTACTTACCACATATTATATCCAGAGTGCAGAGTGACACGAGCTTATTAATGGGGACACAGCCCTTGTCAACATATTCTGACAGCTTCTCAACAAAGATTCTACTGTTCTTGTTAAATATAGAAATGAATTCTTCAAGTATCTTGAAGTGAAAAGCTGACGTTAGCAATTTACGGCGAGAGTGCCACTTAGCACCTGGAAAATGAGATCATCAAATCGGCTTATGACTGAGTTTTATTATAAACATACAACAGAGCAAAATTTGCCGATGTCTATATTTTTACACCTACAGCCAGATTCATATAGAAAGAAATATTCATGGCCGTTATAAATCTTACAAAAATAGATAATCACACAAAGAACATTGAGGATGATAATTTAGAGATTACTGCGAATAACATATGATTTGACAGCGTTAATGACTTTAAATATTTAGGAACAATTTTAACTAGCAATAACGGTATTATAGTAGAATTTAAGATATTCGAAAACAAGGGTTCATAGGAATATTTTTGATCCAAAAAGTAATGACGCTACTGGGTAATGGATGAGGTTGTATAATGACTAGTTACATACCCTGTACTTGTCAAAATACATTGTTAGGATAGTCAAGCCTTATAGATTACGGTGAGCAGGACATGCAGCGTGAATTGGAAATTTTAGAACCTTGTTCAGAGTATTGACTGGCAAACCCAATGGGAAGATCTAGATGTAGATGGAGTGAAACATTTGTATGGACCTAAAATAAATAAGGTTTAATTAGGTGGCCAGGTTAGAACTAGTTAAAAAAAGGGATAGGTGGCATACTTTAGTGAGTTCAGCAATAAACCTTTCAGTTCTTAATGCCATACAAAATATATCTCCTTCATGTGATCCGTATCTGTCACTTTAGATAAAACATATCATTATCTATAAAATAATAAGACTAATATCGTAAATAATACGCATTTAAGAGAAGCAATTACTTCAATATATTTGTAGTATCTTAAGTTCCAGTCATATTTTTATATATTGTATCTTAACAAGTATGGGTTTTAAGGCAATTGACCCTTTTCATTTGGCGAATAAATGCAGAGCCGTGGGAACAAACGGTCATCTTCAAGAATTTATATTGTTTTGCCATTTTCTTTTTGGAAACGGTTTGTTCAAGAATAGAAGCATGTTAATTGAGTTTTACTTTTTATATACAAACCTCCATTATAATTTTAACAGAGATCAAATACCGATAATATTGACATTTTTCAATAGAAAATTGCCAGCTTCATAACAAAAAATAAGAAAATGTAACAATTTTATCAATAAACATTAATACATTATCTTAGAAGAGGTGTTGAAAATATTAACATAAAAATTTCACTCGTTCTCGAGAAAACTGATATATCCAAACGTATGATTCTTCCACAAGACCTGTTCAATAACTAGCGCCCTCTACAGTTTCCGTAATCCATCTGTTCCTTGTTGGCGCGTAAGGATACGTTGGTTTGTTGTGAAGTCACGCCATGCCTTTCACCCTCCCGCCCACCATCCCACAAAATAGGTTTTATACTTGCACTTGAAAGAGCCTAGGGACTTAAACAAAAGTACTAATCTGGCGGCTTCTTCTTGCCACAAATACAATGATCTTAATGTTGGATTACCTTCCTGCCTACCATTGACTGCAAACCATTCTAGTGGGGCAAAAAGGCCACATATGGACAACTTTTTGAAACGACGTTGCCAGATCTACGACTATCCCAGTTGGGTGTGTTTCCATGTCTAGCCCTTACCCCCCAGTCAATCCCAATGATCTTAAGGGTGGGTTACCATTGACTGCAAACCGTTATAATAGGGTAAAAAGGACACCTATGGAGCACTTTTTAGGCGAAGTTGCCAGATTTACGACCAGCCCAGTTGGAGGTGTTTCCACGTCTACCCCCACCCCCAGTTAGTCCCAATTATCTTAAGGGTAGGCTACCTTCCTTCCTACCATTGACTGGAAACCATTTTAGTAGGGTAAAAAGGCCATGGGCCACTTTTTGAGGTGAGGTTGCCAGATCTACGACTAGCTCAATTGGGGGGTGTTTCCACGTCTACCCCCACCCCCAGTCAGTCCCAATGATCTTAAGGGTGGGTTACCTTCCTGCATACCATTGACTGCAAACCATTATAGTAGGGTAATAAGGCCACATATGGACCACTTTTTTAGATGACGTTGCCAGATCTACGACCAGTTCAGTTAGGGATGTTTCCACGTCTACCTCCACCCCCAGTTAGTCCCAATTATCTTAAGGATAGGTTACCTTCCTTCCTACCATTGACTGCAAACCATTCTAGTAGGTAAAAAGGCCATAGTTTGACCACTTTTTGAGGAGACATTGCCAGAACCACGCCCAATCCATATGTGTGTGTTGACACGTCTACCCCCCAGTCAGACCACCTCACTCGCCCTAGAGCCAATGAGCGCCAAGCTCCTCCCCATCCACCTTCCCCCTAAGCTTTGCAGCCAATGAAAGCCAAGTTCCACCCCTACACCATAAACCCTTCAACCAATGAGCACCTAGCCATCTCCTTGAGCAGGTTCGTACTTGATCGGCTGGTAACTACCCTAACCCTCTAAACCAGCTCTCCCTACCGGTCTCTGGGATCTCAAACCTTCATCCCCACAGCCTACTTGCTTCTCTCCCTAATTTGGCTGAGCTAAGGGGTTTGGGTGCGACTCCTAGCATGGTGTAAGAATAACAAGTTGTCCCACTGAGTTAACGGTTTGAGGTTCGATTCCCAATACAATCTAAAAGCATATGAATAAACCCATTGATTAAACTTGATATGTGTTGTGTTGTGGACCCATTTATATCCTTTATGCTATCATAGGTGGGCTAAGCCCCTCCTTCCCACCTGCTCTTCACTACTCCCTTCCCCTCTCAGACACCCAAACGTTTTATGCCTTACACGTACACTATAAATTATTTGTGTGAAAATGTATTAAAAGAATAAAGTCACGTTACATATTTTCCAGAACAACAGCATTTAGATCTCAAACCCCATAGGTTACGTTCGGTCATGATCGATTATGATCTTCCAGGAATGTTCTAGAATGTTCAAGAACGTTTCTAAAAATTATTATACATATCAATTATGGTTCTCTAAATGTTATAGAATGAAATTGATTAAATGAATTGTATACATTCATTTATGTTTGTCTTATTGTATGTTTGGTTTGTGGTGTTTTGTATGTATTGTATTATAATATGTTAATCAGTGGGTTTATCCATTTGCTTTTAGCCCGTGTCAGGAATCGAAACTCAAACCCTTAACTCAGTAAGCAAACTTTTTGCGCTTCCACCATGCTAGAAGTTGAACCCGAATCCCTTTAGCTCAGTAACGTTCCAAATTAGAGATAGGAGCAAGTAGGCTGTCAATGAAGGTTTGAGCTCACAGAGCCTGGAGGAGGAGAGGGGTGAGGTGTTTAGAGGGGTAGGGATGTCATCAGACTATCAAATATGGACCTGCTAAAGTCCACGCACATGTTTTATTTAATTGTTAGTTCGGTTACACGTCACCAGGGTAAAATTCTAGATGCAAGCAAGATTATAATGTAATCGAAGAGTTTCCTTTGAGGTTAACTTGCTTATTACAATTAATAACGTCGAATTTATGGTGTACCATATGACGTCTTGGAGGATAATACACAAGCCCTAGCATGTTTATAGCTGCAGAGAGAGATAGAGAGTTTAAACCCCACAACTATCTTCAACTATGGAGGGGGGTGGTAAGTGAGGGCTCTAACCTGGTCCACGTAGGGATGTGCAGAGGTGTTGTGACTAAATATTCATTGGCCGTACGATTGGGATTGATGTGTCGATTATTGTATGATTTTATGAAGACATATTTTATTATTTTATTTATGTTGTTTATTGGCAGTACCACCCTGGACTCGTCAATGTGGTATTGGTAAGGATTATGAAGGAATGAGGATCTACCCTTTTGAATCAGGTTATTGGCTGTAAGTTATGCTAGACGCTATCAAGTTGCCCTCATTACACCCTATCCCTATCTTAAGCTAGCTCTATCTGGTACCCCTCATTACACCCTAGCTCTTTCAGGTCCATTCTAATGTTATCCTCCCAACAGCGGTCTCTTCCCAGTTTTCCTGTTATTACCCTTAACATGTTTCTAGATTATCCCATTCACGATCATCCCCTTCCCACAGTAATCTACGAGGCTTGATTATCCTAACAATTCATTGTATTTAACTCAACATTATGTAACAATAGCTATTCCCCGGTAGCCTCATTCCTTTTTGAACCAAATATCTTCCTAAGCACTTTGTTTTCGAACATCCTAAATTTGTTTTTGTCATGTCTGTTAAGAGACCACGTTTTACCCTCTATACAGCAACCGGTAAAATGATTGTATTGTATATTCTGAGTTTTACATTTCTCTAGAGCAGTTGAGTGTCAACAACTTACTGACCGAGTAATATCATGCATTTCCTGACTGCATACGTTTTCTAATTTCCAATCTAATATAGTTTTGGTAGTTAAAATGGTTCTTAAATTTTTAACTCATTAACTTCGTCTAATGATATTTTGCTCAAAGTAGTATCTAATTTACCATCCCTAATATGTGTTATATGTGTTATCAAATAATTAGTCATTTCAATACACATATTTTTCTTCGAGTCTCTATTGAAATCTGTGCATTTCTTTTCACAAACATTATATCCATTTCAAGAATCTGGGAACACGTATTGAAATGTAAGTTAAATTGTTCAAAGCTTAACCTTAAAAATCATACATAACATAGAAATATGTCTTGTCTAGAATTAATTGTGCTCTTTTTTTTTTCGGATGTGCATTCTTAAGAAGCACAGTGTTTTGTTTTCTGCTTCCTAATAAGAAATGTCTTTAATGAAATGTCTGAAGACGTGACTCCGACTAATATTGATTTAAGAAAATAATATATTAACATTGTAGCCTAAATACATATTTGTTAGTGGTTGACTTAACGTAAGCCAACGTAGCCCCATATGCGTAGGAGTTGGTCAACGTAAGGCACGCTTGTGCAAATTATTGTAGACGATAGTACTGGTGCAGATTGTAGGCAGCCTAAGCCAAACGTATATTATTATTATTATTAATATCATTTGGCGGATCCTTCAATTCTTATTAGGATGATTCGCTTGTCGATAGACATAACCATATACATATGTAAATATCCACGCTAATTTGTATTTCAATAGTTGAACTAACACAACTCTATTTTATTTAAAATTGCGCTTCTTTAAGGGACTGAGTTATTTCTCTTTCAATTTCTTGTGTCAAGGTCAGTATATGAATCATCAAAGATAGGAAAGAACAACAATTATCATAAAAACATTTTTCATATAAAAAGCAGATTAAATCAGCATGAAAACATTACGGGTGTTCAAGCGAGTAATGATCTAATTATTATATTTTATTTGCTTTGTAAACCAGTTGAACTTTCATGACCATTATAATTTTATTCAAAAATAAAAAAATATTATTATTATTACTAAGGGGCTTCACTAATATTTTAATTGCTACATAAAATATTCTAACATATTTTTTGAAGTTTGTATGATTCATTGGTAAAACATAATACATTTCAAAATATATTTATATGGTTTTCTTTACAATGAACATAATGGAGAAATTTTCCAAATATTTTTATTTTATATAAAATGTTTGTAAGCATGAAAGTATAAGTGATTCATAAAAAAAATGTTTATCTTTAAAATATGTCAAAGCTTACTTGATAACTCTTAAAGTGCATAATAGAGGGCAATAAGTCTTACCTGTACTTGTAAGCAGTCCATCATTCAACCATGGCATTAGAGTTTGGTATAGTTCTGACTTGGTGATGTATTTGGTGTTGCTCAGAAGTTGCTGGAAATAATATCTTACAAGTTCACAAGGAAGAGAATATAAAAACAAAAAACTGGGCCTTTAGTAAAAGTGAATCATTATTTTAATCATATATTTGAATTTAAAAATATCTTACTCGACCTAATTCAGTAAGTGAAATAACAAAACTTGTTCCCATTGAACAAAGAGGGGAATTAACACGAACATTTTAAGTGAAATAAATAGGTGAATTAAAAAATACATGTTTAATTATACAGAGAGAAGAGTTAACAATGAGATTGTTAAATTATATATTGTAAGAAAATAATTATGTTAAGGCTTATTCTGGTAGGAGGTTAACCCATGCTTGTATATTTCCTTGGAAGTGAAGAATATTGGGTTTCCATCCTGCTGGGAATAGCACATAGCTCATATAGCTTGCATTATGTTGACGAGCGATCATGGTGTAACCGATGGACCTTCCTGGCTGGTGGAAATCAAAATCAGCAAGTTTGTGTGAGAGAATAACGTTGTTGAGTGTTGGGATCCATGCTGAGCGTATGTGGGTCTGTATCTAGCAACGACTGACTAAACGACGGAATAAAATGTGATCTGATGGTTCACCCCCCTGGAGAGTCGATAGCGGGTCTACAGGAAGGTTGCGAGACCGTTATCGTGCCTGTTCCCTCGTCACGGTAGATCTACCCGGTTACTCATATAATAGTTTAACATCTGAATAGATTAATAAATATATCTTATTGGACTAACTCGCAAGTCTCACTCCCCACGAACCATCCATCCAACCCCTACCACTCGGGGTCCACCCC
This sequence comes from Timema douglasi, assembly GCA_901482245.1. Taxonomy (NCBI): domain Eukaryota; kingdom Metazoa; phylum Arthropoda; class Insecta; order Phasmatodea; family Timematidae; genus Timema; species Timema douglasi. The sequence goes on along the minus strand of CABEEJ010000007.1, from coordinate 805 downwards.
AACCATGTAAGTCCCTAAGGTGTTGTGGTAGTGCTGTAGTAGGGTTGGCTACCGGGTACCCAGATAAAACTAGTGGTCTTGCACAGTTTTGTCAGAAGTAGGATAGGGACTTTACAATATAACGGGAATTGATAATGATTTTTTTTCATAATACAGAGATTGGAATTTATAATACTATTCTATTGATACAAATAGGTAAATTAACAACGATTTTTCTAATGATACAAATAAGGGAATTTTTATTAATATTGAAAGGTGAATTTATAAGGAAGTATTTAGTGATGAATAGAAGAAAACTTACAATGTAAGGATATTTTTAATGGACCAGAGTGGTGGATTAACAGGTACACAGAGGTAATTTGTAGCTTATACTAAGAAATTAGGCTTAGAAAGCTACTTGAAGACAAAACTTCCTAAATACTTATAGGCCTACATCTTTACAAAATATCAAAAAATTAGCTCACTCCCCTTCCCCCAAATAAACATGGTCACTTCTTCAATTTAACTTTTTCTACAAATAAACTTAGTCCGGCCTATTTTTAAGTAAAGATCGTCGTTAATATAGAGAATGTCTCAATTACGAAATGCCCCACCCGTCCGGAAAAGCTACGCCCAGTACACTGGTATTTATTTTATATAGTGCTAGCAAGCACATGCTATCTACGGCTCATGCGTCTTCCTTGAATTGTAAACTAAGCAGAACGATTCCTACCTGTGCCTGAGTAAGACGGATTGTCGATTTCTGGCGCAAACAATAGAGGCAATTAACGAACAATGGGGGGTCCTTAATTGATTGGGAGGGTGG